>APFE030157017.1:1374-29610 GCA_000404065.3 Pinus taeda
GTTATCTGCTGAACAGTGTCCCAAGACACAAGAAGAGGAAGAGGACATGTCCCATGTTCCATATGCAAGTGCAGTCGGTAGCCTGATGTATGCAATGGTCTGTACTAGACCGGACATTGCATATGCAGTGGGAGTATTGAGCAGGTTTATGTCAAAACCAGGGAAGGAACACTGGATAGTAGTGAAGTGGGTTTTCAGGTATTTGCGTGGCACTAGTGATTATGGTTTGTGCTACCAAGGAAGACCAGGATTGGACAGAGTGTTGGATATTCATGGCTTTGTTGATGCAGACTAGTTTGGAGATCTGGATCAGAGAAGATCTACAAGTGGGTATGTGTTTAACCTATTTGGAGGTGTAGTTAGTTGGATGAGTAAGAAACAATCTATAGTGGCACTATCAACTACAGAGGCAGAATACATGGCTGCCACTCATGAAAGCAAGGAAGCAGTTTGGTTGCAAAGATTGTGTTCAAGTATGGGGTTAGTACAAGAAGCTATAAGGATAGACTTTGACAACCAAAGTGCAATTTTCTTGGCAAAGAACCCTGCATATCATTCAAAGACAAAGCACTTTGATGTTTAGTATCACTTTGTGAGGAATATGATAGAAGACAAAAAGGTGTTGCTGGTAAAGGTGGACACTTTGAAAAATACTGTAGATGCATTGACAAAATCTGTGAGCTCTGAGAAGTTCTCTTGGTGTAGAGAAACAATGGGCGTTTCAAGGTTGGAAATATGACTAAGCTCTCTTGTGGCCCCCTGTGGAAAGAAAACAACAAGTGGGAGAAAGTTGGGTTGTGTTATATTCTTTCCACGACTAGCCCACGTAGTTAACCGGGCGGTTAGAGGGGGGGCGGAGCACCCCATTCGTTGCACCAATTGTGTAGCGAGGGGGGTCACAAGGGGTTTGAGGTGTACCCGTAACCCCACTTTATGGGGTCTGGGGCAGCGCCCCGGAAAATTTTGGTTTTGGACCCTATGTTAAGACAGGAGGACCCACCTATGGTTTTGTGCATGATTTTCGCACATGTTTTTGGACGCGATGGTTTTCGGTCCATGGTATTGGATGCTTCAACATGTAGAAATATGTATTATAACATTGAAAGGAACATAATGAAAAATCAAGCTGGTAGTCCCAGTTTTGGGATCCATGGGAAAATCTCTGTGTATATGTGTTTTATGTGTTATGCTCTCGCATTGTTTATTTTCTGTGTTTTAGAATTCATATGCAGGTAATTTTTGTACGGGGTTAAAACCTACACTCATTGGAATACATCAGGCAGATGATAAATATGGATGAAGTCCATTTTGTCTCAGGCAAGAAGAAATCACAGTTTAAACTCAAAGCCAAGGTAGGGAGTTTCATCTGTAACACTAGGTTTGCAGGTACAGAGGCAGACAAATTACTAAAAAACATGAACCTCCAACCAAGCTTCACTTGGTCTTATGATCCTTTTGGGATCAGTTCAACTCTCAGAGTGCAGTTGAAGGCAACACCTTAAAGCCATACTCCTAGGCCAGAATTGGAGAAGTTCATGAACTAGGAACAATGGTCTGAAGGGACTCTCACAGAAGCTAATGAACAGGTTATATCAATTCCACAAACAAATACTCTAGCTACACAAAGTACTCAACAAAAAAGAGCTAGAGAGAAACTCAGTCAACGATAGAACTAGGTAAAGAGTACTATATCTTACAAAATAAGATGAAAACTGGATTGTTAGTGTCATCAGGAAGCAAGCCACTAGAGATAATTGATCTTGGAGAATTGGAAGATGTTTCATCAGCATGCACCACTAATCCTAAGCCTCCCTCTACTTCTTCAACTCCTTATTCAACTGAACCTATGGAGATTTTCCAATCAACTGAGACTAGCTCAACAAGAGATATTAATATCTTCTCAACATTTTTGGAAATCAACCTAAAGAATGAAAGTCTTAAATCTTAGCTTTACAGTTAGTTTTGGAAACATACATCCACTTCTTAGCATAGACTTCTCTCCACCTTTGAAAATGAAAGAGGAAGGGTGAAATTGGCATTTTTGTAGGCTCAAATTCCATTTACCAAATCCATAGTAGAATACAGGAAGACCATCTTCTCATTTGATGTGAACCAAATGCATCCCATTGATCAAATGGATTTGAGATGTTATTTTCAACCATGACTACAAGTTCCATGTCTCTTTCCAAGCTCATAACTGCTTTGTCAAATGTACAGTCATAGATTAAGATTGAAAAGCTGTCATCCTTGTATAAAGATGACAAATTAAAGTCTTTAGAAGATATCATTATCAAGATTGGATATGACCCTCAGGACTGTAAAGTAATTGAAGAAATACTGCAAAAGAAGAATGTAGAGATTACAACCTTGAAGAAATAGTTGAAGCTGCCTTCAACTGAGGATCCACAGACCATAGAAATGATAGAAAATGAACATCACAGGGAGGAAATGTTAAAGCTCATTATTGAGAAAAACACACAGATCAAGAAAATGGGGGAGCAGATAGAACAACTGCTCAAGGAAAAAGAGACAGCACAGCTTGATGTGACCTCATTGACAACAATTCCAATGATAGGTGAAAATTTAAGCTCATCTCCTACTGACATTGCTTCATCTTCAGCAATAGGCGAAACAACAAGGTTATCACAGGAGCTATAAGCAAAAAAACAACAAAATGAGAAGTTACTCCAGAAGTTCCAAGCCCTGGAGTCACATAAGGTAAAAAATGATACCCTGTATGTAGAGGAAATGCAAAGTCACACAGGTTAGAGCTGAAGGTTAAATAGTTAGAAAACAAGACCCTAATGGCAGACACTTTGGCCCAAGCTAAGAAGACATCTGGTTAGATATTAGCCACTCTATAACAGAAGTATGGCCATCCATACAAATCATTTTTGAGCAAAAAGAACTGATTGCTAAATGCAGGGAAAAGATAGAGACCCAGAAGGAAGAATTGGGCTTAAAACCCAAAGAAACATTAGGAATGATCAGGGTACTAAACTCTAAAACTAGGTAGCAGTTACAAGAGATGAACATTCCAAATAGGATGGCTACGATTTTGGAAATTAAGAAATTCCTAGTGAAGAAGAATCTGTTAACTCAGCTAAAAACAAAGTGTGGTGCTTTGAACACTACAGTCAGGAGGTTTTGCTCTAAATTCAGTATATTACTTAAGAAAGGTTTACCATAGATAGTGTCATCAAATGATCAGCTAGTAAAATTGGAGGATTACTATGAAAGGCTTTATACTATTGCAGCAGACAGTAGTGAATTTGCAGGGATAAAAAGGCAGATTACCGGCAAGGAGTTTTTGGAAGCTTTAAGCTTAGACCTCTCAATTAAATATGAAATTGGTCATATTTTTCTCACGAAACCCAATTTTGAGAGATATACCGAAGTTGATGAGATACTTATAAGGATGATAAATCTTGAGATACCTAGTGAGAAAAGGTGGGATCAATTGTGTGAAATAATTGATTAACTTTTCATTCCAACAAGAAGACAACAACAACAGATTTTGAAGGAACAATCATCAACAACTTCCTATCTAATAGGGACACATCATGTAATAATCTTTCTTTTCCTATCTTCTTTCAAGCTATTTTGTAATCAGTTTAGGATATTTTGTTTAAAAACTTATATAAGTAACTCTCTTCTATGAGTTATTAAAGGTGGTACCTTTCCATAAGCAATTTTGTAAAGCATTGATGTACAAGCTTTTTCTAGATCACTGATAATAAAGCAAAGGATTTTGATTTTGGTGTCACATAGTCTCATTTTCTTCTGTAAGTTCTTCTACATAGGCTTAAGTTTTACAGAGATATCAGGTGAGAATAAATGTGTTACAGTTATTCTTAAAATTCCTTCTGAAGTTATTATCATAAAGAGACTGAGATATTGGACTGTCTGTCTGAAATTCTCCCTCTAAATAATAAAATTGTCAACATCTTATGTAATTTTAAGCATAGTTTGTCTAAATTTTGAACATTGGACAAAGGTTTTCCCGCTTATGATAATTTATCTTTCTTCTTGAAATCTAAATTAATCATATCTCCTTACTTTTCTTTCTACTCACCTTATAAATTCAAATCATTGTCTGGAGTTAAATAACAGCCCTTTGATTATCTATTAGTACAATCTAAAAGAGTTAATACATCATTCTTATAGTTTTTTCTATGTATTTGTCCTCCATAAAAACCAAAACCAAAACCCCCTAAAACAAATATCTTAGATGCTCTGACATGATCAATTTACCATTATCATCTTAGAGGAACAACATCAATCTGGCGCCGTTGCCAGGGATTCGAATTTGATTAGTTTTCCTGGGACAATGATATAAATCCTATTCCTTTAAAGGTGACTAAAGGTATAGATAGGTCAAAATTCTTCACCCGGCGACTGCACTGTGCCAAAACTGGCACCTTTTAAGAACACTAGATCTCATTCTGAACCTGACACAGTTAGTCCTTTGTCGGATCCAGAAAAATTGTGAGAAAGGCCAGTTCCAAAATAATAATTCAACCATATTCTTCTTCTTCAACCTTGCATTCTGAAGATATATTACCATTTGATCCCTATAGCAACATTCCATCCAATGCAGATTGGACACAATTATCACCTAGGGTTTCCGAGATTTTAGACAGGGGAGTTGATTTCAAATTAGCTTTCCTCATTCATTCACTTGAAACATGTCAGGAACCCCCAATATCAATAGGATCACCTAAATCTAAGTCTAACTTGGGTGTTCATTTACCTGAATACAAACATATAGACTTTATATCCCCCACTACTTATTCATTCCCTTCCACTTTTGAACAACATGAAGGGACCTTTTCTATATATTCAAACCTACTCTTTGAAACAATAGAGGATATTGAGTCACAAGTTCAGAAGTTAGTTATTAAGACTCCCTTAAAGTCATCTAGGATATCTCCTCCTTCTTCATCTCCTCCTTCCTCACCTCCACATAGGTATACACCTTCTTTATCACCACCTTCCTCTTTTTCTTCTTCAACATCTACACAAACGTCTCAAACATCACCTTCTACTATGGCATTCTAACATATTGTACAGGCTAGATATGCAGCTTTAGTTTTACCTCAAAACCTTGATGCATTCCCTCTAGGATATTTAAAACATCTTCCTAGGTATAATGGAGAAATTGGTTCCTCAACTGAGGACCATCTTCAAGCATTTCTAGATTTTGCAGATAATATGAACATTGAGCAAGAAAATGTCTATATGAGTTTGTTTGTTCAATCTCTTGAGGGAAATGTAAGAACCTGGTTTAGGCAGTTACCTACAAATTCCATTAGGTCTTGGGAAGAGTTAACAAATATATTCAAAAACAAATAGGGTGTTGTTGTGCTTGTCAACAACCCCCCCATTTATTAACGTTAGTAGTAAAATATTACTTTAATAAATGGGGACCCTTTCAAAAAAATGTATATACCCAAAAAATTCAATTCTAGCATGTAGGTATTTCTTTTATTTTTAGAATAAATCAAGATATCAAACAAAACCTATAAAACCATTAAAATGCTACTTTTTCTTATTTAGCATGAAATCCATCACAAATGATACCTTTCTAACCCACCACGATCTACGATGAAACAATCAGAAATAAAATCTATATTTGAAAAACATTCATAATGTTAGAAAGTCCTTAAAGCTTCTTTAAAAAAGCTAAAGTCTCGCATCGCAACATCGCCTTTTATAAAAAAAACTTCTCTTAAGAGGCTATCCCGAAGGATTGCGATCTATGAGATTGTGATGGTATAATAGCCTTCTCGCATCACATTTTAGTCATACAACACAAGCCTCAACCTACTATATGCCGATATCGCGAAATACGATCTCATCTTGGACCCACCTCTTAATCTTTCCACCAACACGTGCGGAGGTCTGTTAATCGTTAAAAATAATCCCGATAAGTAATAACGTTTGTTTCTCGCATCTTGCATCTCGCACAAACTCAAAAAATGGTAAGTTAAACAAACACAAATTATGCGATATAGCGATCTGCGATATTGCTTTGCGAATCGCAAAATTGCTATTATCGCAGTTTAAAGGCTCACCATGTAGGAGATTGTTTCTCGATTTACGATGTGAATATTTATGGACATTCAAGTTAAAGGATAACAGATCATTAGTGGGCATTTATGAAGAAGTAACTGAATTTATGTGTGAAAGGCCATTTAGAGTGATTTGATATCTTCTTACGTGATTCCAAATAAAACACCTTTATCACCTTTATTGGTTTTCTTCATCGATTTATTCCTATGTTTAGTATAATTTTTATCTAATAAATTGTTCCTCTTTAAACTTTTTGGAAAAAGCCGCAGAATAGGGAGCCGAAATCAATGGTGAAGAAAGGGAAAGCAGTCGCCTATGAGAAGTTAGAAATGACTCCTCTGTTCACGGACACTACATGTAATAGGGAAGTAGGGACGTCTACATGGGAGGCTATGTATTAGTTACTAGAGGAAGAACAACTAAGGATTCTTGAGACAACGATTACGGTGGATGGGTGCGATTCCTCTGATGCTTCCATAACTGAGCTTGCGTACTCATTTCTACACCGAATAGCCGAATGACCAAAAATAATCCCCTATACCGACATGGTTAAGTGGATCATTGACGATCCTGATAGATATGATAGAGAATTCAAAATGGGAGGTTAGGAAGTTATAGGATCTTTCACTCCAGATAACCTAAGGCTTATGTACCACCTACCAGAGCCACAGGTTCCCTACAACTGGCAATTTGTTGAGAAATTCGTCAAAGAAAATGAGGACCCATTGGACTGCACAAAAAATTGGTCAAATAATGAATAAAGAATTATGAAAGACAAAAACGGTATGTATTCCACCGCATCTGTTCATTCCCCTTTCTGTTTTGCTGCGGCTATGCTTTGTAGACTATTTGGAAAACCCGACAGTAACAAATTCTCCTCATAATGGTTGCCCTTAATAGATGCAACCGTTAATGCAACAATAATAGATTGGGCACAAATCTTGTCTGATAATTTAGCTAAAGAAATTATAGAGTATAGAAGGAAAAGGAGTATTGCTTCGAGGGTTTACCCTTCGTTTTTCATGTGTGCTTATGTTATGGATGCTATTTGTTTTGGTTCTAAATTCCCTCTTATGGGATGGAAGTGGACTATTCAAGATCCATTTCCTATTCACATCCACCATAGGGACATGTGGGAATTCAATTTTGAACCACATTTCTTCAAGATTTGTCACGGGGTTATGCCTCCCATCCATAAACAAATATATAACTGAGATGCCCCAAAATTCTCCCAATAAGATGAGATAGACATCCTCCCATTAGCCCGATGGTTTTGGGAAGAGACATTTACATATATCAGAGTGTTTGGCAGCATAGCCTCTCCCATGTTCTCCCTTTCTATGTCCCAGATAAATTAATGGCTAAAGAGATAGCCTATCAGACATGCAGCGAAGGAGGGATGAAAAAAACATTGATGGATTCAAAGAAGGTCATTTGGCCTCAATTTCTTGTATCATGTGGAGTGTTTGCATTACATGACCTTGGACATGCATTCAGGGAAGTAGATAATATGTTGTCTCTACAATTACCTAAGTTCGCCGGAAGACAATACGACCCATTCGGTATTGTCAAGAATTTTACCACTATGGTCAAAGAAAAACTATTCAGCCATAAGAAAGACCCATTTGATGATGTTTTCTTATAGAAGAATACCTTCAGAGAAGTGAAGCATATGGCACAGATACTTTTTGAACGAGAGGGCCTTGAAACATTTTATAGCTACAGAGAAAAGAGATTATCAAAGGTCCCATTGGACCAATTGTTAATTGAACCAATAAGGGAGCCCACTCATAGTGTAAGCATAGATGGTGGCTCTAAGGAAAAATCTAAAACCAATTCTAGAAAGGGATCTGAGAAGCCTTTAGAAAATAAGAAAAGCAGGCGCAGGGAATCAATCCAAGATACATCCCAGTTTGTAGCAAAGACAAATGAACAGACTTCGACCATCAAGCAGACTGAAACCCATACTCCCTCTATACAACTAATAAAGCCCCAGTTAATTAATTTGGAAGAGGAGTGGGATAATTTTTGAGCCTCAAAATTACTCTTTCCCTAAGAAATTCTTCTCATTCCTTTCCTTTGTTTTTCCATGAGAAAGATGCATTCTCATCATCAATGACCAGTATATATTGTCTTGATGAGGACATTTAGTGATTTACATGCTATGCTTTTATGTTTTGCTGTTTGAATAAATTTTTGTATATTAGCTATGGAATGCAGCTTATTCTGTAGCTAATCGGCTGTTCCATAGCTACCTTCATGCTTTAACATGTCCCAGGTGTTAGAAGGAGAAACTAGCTACATGGGAAGCTTGGAAATCATCATGACATGGACCCTGTCCTATTCACTTAGCCCAGGTCGACAAAGAAGATGGCATAAGAATATAGTCAATGGATAAGTAAAACGCAGAGGCCGAAGGTAATAGGACTCTGTTTCGTGGTTAATTAACACGTTTCACAGTGATGGAAGAATTATCCGGAACAACTACCTGTACCTATATAATCCAACAACCACCTGTACAACTGAATCCAATAGCCACCATGTCTTGGATTTATGTTTCCAGCAACTGAGGAAGAAATTCCGCATATCTGTCTTGTACGTGTTTGGCTATAAAATGTTTTTCTCCATAAACAGTTGTATGTTTTTTCTTATAAATACCCGCGTAAAGGACCGAAGAAGTGGGTGGTAATAGTAATAGTTTTATTGTGAAATCGAAGTTTCAAACTCTGTAATTCCTGGGCATTTTGTGTCCCTGTTTTTAATATGAAGACCGCATGTTTTATGGAAATCTGAAGGAGTTTTCTTGGAGTTGATTGAGCAAGCATAGCCTAATCAGTTATAGAGGGCCCCTATACTGAAGAAGGTTTCATTTCATTTTTATTCTTGTTAACTGTAAATTAATCATTTTCTTTCACAGTGCTTATAATCATTTTCTTACTAACAATGTTTATAATACAATTTTAATCATTCTCTTATTACTAGTATTCATAATTTAGAGTAGCTTCTTTTTGCTTTATCTTTTTCTAGTTTTTATCAGTAGTAATCTAGTTTACTTCATTCATTGTTTTACTAGTCTTTGAATTCTCAATTAGATTGATCAGTGCCATTTATTTTCTTTGACATTTTATTTCTAGTTTACTGACTCGTGGTTTTAATGAATGTTTTTGAAAAACCCTTCAAGTTGATAATTCATCCTAAACTAAGTGGTTGAACATTTCAGTTATACAATGAGTCTTTGCTGCATCTCTGTATTTGTTTTCTCTTTGAATAATGAAGTACATAATTCCTCAAATGTCATCCCAAGGAGACTTTCTCCCAAAATTGAGAGGCAGAGTAACTAAGTATTTCATTTAGTTTTATTTTTGTAATTAGTTAGACATCAATTGCAAATTTCACTTTTGGTTTTAGTTCATGATTTGGAAATAATAGTGAATCAGGAATATAAACTTTGTTTTCGTTTCTTGCTTAAGCTTTGCTTCCAAGTCTTTCTTAAGCTTTGTTTTCATATTTAGATTTTGAGCAATCTTTATGAAAGTTAGATTTAATTTTTTGATAATTACATTGTAAATCATTAGGAATTAATGACCAAGAACCCCCAAAACAACATAAAACACAAAAACAATGAAGTAAGAAGGGTTATCTAGCACAAACAGTGCACTACACGTCATCAGTTTACGATACCCTGATTGATAATTTATGTACAACAATTTAGGACACTAAATTGACCAAACAATAATTTCAACAGAAAACTCAACATAGAGGAACAAGCACCAGAGATGCAAATGACACATCAAGAAACAACTTCGGAAATTATAACAGGGGAACTGTGAATACTTAAGAAATAGAACACATTCCTGTTACCCCCACCTCTAAGATTGTCTTAAGAATAGAAGAAATTACCCCTCTTGATGTATTTTATAGCCCACAGCACAAGGCCATTGTTAAGAGATAGAGAAAGAAAAGAAAATTGGAGTCTACAACTGTTACCACTCTAGACAATGAGCCAATGGATGTCCTCTGGAAAGACTCATCCACCGACCCATCGGCCAACCTCACTAGCTTCTCGCAGTTCGCAGGTGCATACACTACGACAACCATTGACAAAGAAATAGAGGTACAACTGTTGCTTAAAGGAAAGGAAAACAAAATTTTGTCACCATAACAGTAGTTCCAACAAGCCAAAACCAACCAAAAAGCATAAATACAATTGGCTAAACTACAACAGGAGTTCCTACAAATGAAAATAGAACATCAAAGCAGCTTGGCAGGTCAGGAGGCACAGATACAGAGCATAACCGATCTGCATAAGGATGACCCAGAGATCGATCAGTTTGTCACTGAAGTACTCAGCCTCAATTCCTAGCTCACACACCAAAAAGAATTTCTATGCCAAAAAATCTCACAGTGGAACTCTCACTGCGAAATAAGCGACAAGTTAACAAGCCAATTTGTGAAAATGCGACTTGAATATGATGAAATTCTTAAAAAGGTTTCAGATTTCATAACTTGGAAAAATTATGAGAATGGTAGAAGATCCGACATGCCCAAACTGGATGAATCACATAAGGAGATCTTATATGCAAGTTGGGATTCTTGGCTCAAAGAGGCAGAATAGGAAACAAAGGATGTAGCAGCAGTGACGAACAACGTCATTGAAAGTGTAAATGAAAATTTGCATAGTGCTAATCTTGTGGCAATACCACTCATGGTTTCCTTTCGAATGCAAAACAACTTGAATTATAGTGGAAACAGGCAACAAAAGAAAGAACAAAAGCAATTAGGCAAGTGACCAGCTTAAACTGGGAGACATATTGGCAATATCTTGTAAAACTGCACAACCAGTGTATGACCCTGAAATGCCTAGTTGTTTCTACTGAGAAAATGGTGCTAGTGCTCATCAATGCCGTGTTTACAGGGCAGTTGAAAGCCAAAGTTGGCCAACCTACACTCCTCGAGACCATGCTAGATATTTGCAATCTGAAAGAGTGAATGCAGGATTAGTCATTATGCACATCTCTATTTTTGTTTTATTTTGCTTAAATTGAGGCAGGTCGTTTAAACCTCCTAAAATTTTTTGTAATAATCTATTTTTAGTTTCATAAGTTAGTATTTAAACCCCTTTCATGCATTTAGAGAGGGGTCCAAAACTTTTATCAGAAACATTCTTCAGAACATGCACTTCTATCCCTTTGAGGAAGTTCTGGTGAAATTAATGGAAGATGATTTATTTTCTAATTGAATTTGACATCTCCAACTGAAATTGCACTTTTGTACTCTTAGATGATGTTGGATGATTTGAAAGTAGATCAATATGGCTGGAGCACATGAGTAGAATGTATTATAAATGGTAGTTTTATCTCTTAATTCTCTTTACTTATGCGTCAAGCAATACATTATCTTAAAGTTATTTATGTATGAAAGTTTGAATCTTTTATTGTCATTATTGCACTATTGTATGATGGTGATTTATAGTTTATGCTAAATACATGAATGCTTTTTTTGTGATATATCTCTCATATCGTTTTGGCTAACTTTTTATACGAAACGATCATTGTTAAACTGATTCAATTCTTATCGTAATTGAATGATATTTATTATCAATTGATTTCAGACATCATTTTAGATCGCATATATCATGTTACTCCCAGGATAGTTATAGTTAGATAACTATTTTTGATTAGGACAAACTGCACATGATTATTAGTTAAATTAGATTAGTTTGAGGCTAGGTATTACTCCAAAAATCTCAAAACATCATCCCATTAGCACAAGAATAAAAATAGATTGGAAAATTGGGCCCATCATCCCCAGTTGGAGCCACTATTCCAAATGGAAAAGGAGTTGTCCCAAGGTTCGGATTGGGTGGTTAACCCCCTTGTTGAGGAAAAAATTTTCAAGCCTTCAACATATTTGGTGCTACAAGGAGGGCCTAACTATGAATGGCAAGTAAATCTAAATCTACAGGTAATTCTAAGAGTAATAATTTCTCACCATCACCTCCAACTTCTCGTTCACATTCCAAAATATCCTATTCCCAAGCGAAAAGTTGAAAAGAAACAAGCCAGGTATTTCTTCTTCTGAACCCCCAGAAGTAACAATATTTGATCCACAAATTGCAGGGGATTTCAATATCTTAAGAAGAATCTGAGTTATCCCAAGGCAGTGTCACTTCTCAATATATCCCATCACAACCGCTAACTAGAGCATAGAGTGAAAAACTTGGAATCCCACCGTTTGAATTCCCTCTACCAAGTCGTAAAAGGGATAAGAAGACACCATCAGAATCTCACAGCGAGGTTCTTTCATCATCATCGTCCATTCCATCCATACCATTGCAAGGTCACACACTCAGTTCCCAACTCCAGATTGTGATTCACACAGGTACAGGAGCTACACCATCCTCTACCCAATCACCTTCAACCACTGCTTCACCCTCTGCTACTAATATCCCGATAATGGCACAGAATCAACCTCAACCAAGGCCATGGACCGACCCAGGAGTTGTTAGAATGGCTGAACCTTTGACCCAATTGCCAGCACATCCAGAAAAATGGTTACCTAAATTTAACCCTGATAATGGCTTGTTAGCCGAAGAACATATAAATAATTTAATGTTGTCCATTAATTTGAATGGAGTAGCAGAAGAAGACGCAGTTGTAAGATTATTCCCTTATACTCTACAAGGAGCAGCAGTATCATGGTACTTTTCGTTATCGCCAGGCTCTATTAATAGCTAGGATGCTTTTCAAGAGCAATTTTTAACTAAATTTGGAGATGATAGGTCTACAAAAACTTTGATAAATGACCTCTCCAATTTGAAAGCCAAACCTAAAGAACCCATTAAGGACTTCAACTCACGTTTCAATAAGTTATTGAATAAAATAAGTATGGCGTCCAAGCCTAGTGAGGAGGTCCGAAATGAACGGTACATTTCTGCTCTACCTTCAAACACAACCATCTTCGTTGGTAGAGCTGCCAAACCAACATTAGTAGAAAATATGAAAGAAGCAATCGCTGTTGAAAAACGTATCTTGGTCGTAGAAAAGAAAAATGCATTAGAGGAAAGAAAATCCAAGAAAGTAACCTTTAGAGATGATTCTAGGAAAAAACCACCAAAGGATCCTTTTGATTTGGAAGGGTTACAAAAATTCCTCAAGACCATGTCTAACGAAATGGTTGACATAAAAAAACAAGTAGAAGAGTCTTCTTCCAAAAACCTTTTAGACCATATAAAAGGAATACCCCAATTGATCCTAAACCATCTTCTTCCAAAAAAGCTTTTAGACCATATAAAAGGAATACCCTAACTGATCCTAAACCTCCAAGTGCTATATCGAACGTTGAATTGGATGGAGATGAAGAAGAAGCCTCAAGTGAAGAACAAACCAACGATGAATAAATGGTGGAATTATAAGGAATGTGGGATTTTATCCTTCCAAATGAAGAGGATTAGGAAGCTCTACCTATTGCCACTAGAAGCAGAAATCAGCTTGATCCACCTCACTCAAGTTCAAAACACAAAACTTCAATACCACCTCCCAGAGATAAGGTCGTAGGTAAGAAATATTCATTGAAATATACTCAAACAAACCCTACCTAATCAGATTCTTCACCTTCATCCAAAACTTTGATAATTCTCGATGAAATGGAATATAATATTATTGAGGATATGAAGAAAACTAGGGAAAACATCACCTTGCATGAGCTTAGTAAATTAAAACAACAATAGAAGCTACTTTTGAAAGAACTCAAAGTAGTTCCCACTACCTCGCTTCTTGCCGCAGTAATATCACAAGCCGCTTAGGAAATGGCAAGACCCCCTAGTATTTCTTCAAACAAAATTGATCTAACTGACATCGCTCTAATTGGCGGAAGATCTAAATCTCATACTCCGCCATTTCTCCTTACTTTTGAAGGCTTTAATAAAAATTTGCACAACTGTTTAGTTGATTCTGGTGCTTCATCTAACATTTTACCTAGAACAGTCCGCGCTAAGTTGAATGTCTAGCCTTAGAGATCTGCAGTACAAATAGTACAATTAGATTGGTCTCAAGTCGAAGTTGTCGGAGAACTTAATAAGTAACCATTAGACTTTCATCAAATCCAAAAGTTTGTCAAGTCATTGTTATACTTGTAGCTGACATTCCTGAAATTTATGGCTTAATCCTCAGTAGGGACTGGTTAGAAAAGCTCCATGGTTACTTCGCAACCGACTGGTCTCACATGTGGCTTCCCTATAATGACAAGCCAAATTAGATAAGGGTTGATCGAGAGAAACAAAAAAAATATATAGTGACAAAACTGGAAGGAGAAAATGAGCAGGTAGCATATAGCAATAATATAATCGGAAACTATTCTGTTGAGTCATTCCTAGGGAATTTCAATGCTCATACTTCACCTTTCTTAGAAAACTCTATTGTATCTCAAATAGAAAATTATTCCCAAATAGACACCTCTAAATGTGTGAATTTTGTAGATAAACTTGTACATAAATCTTTATTTTGGAAATTATTTTTTGATGGATCTAGATCCAATGATGGAGCAGGGACAAGATGCATATTAGTTAGCCTAGAAGGAGAAAATACTATGCTAGCATGTAGACTTGAATTTGATTGCACAAACAATATTGCTGAATATGAAGCGTTGGTTCAAGGTTTGTACAAAGCAGTTGGTCTTAATATCAAATACCTCCAAGTATTTGGAGATTCTGAAGTCGTTAGACAAGTAAGAAATCCTATACGCTGTCTGTCAGGACATTTGAAACACTATTAGTCATTATTCCAAGACCTGACTCACATTTTATAGTGTTTAATATTTCCTCTATCCTAAGACTCCAAAATGCTAGCGCCGATCTCCTAGCTAATGTAGCTTCCAAGCTTATTCCCCCTGAAGATTACAGCCGAGATCGATTCTCCATTGAACTAATTTTTAGGCAGTATATTCTTGATAATATCACCAACTGGAGAGTCTTTAACAACGATCCCGATATCGTAAGTTTCCTCACTTTAGAAGGCTCTTATGAGGACCAGATAGTTGATGAAGACCAGCATGACAACCAACTGAAGAAAGAAACCAACAACAACACTATACCAAAATCTGTAGTTAAATTCGAAGATTTATACGACCTCAAAGATAGATTTAAATGACCTACTAATTCAAAACTTCAAAGTTCAACTCTGAGGTATGAATTAATCAATATTGGAATTGACACGAAACCACAAAACATCAATCTAGGTCTCGGACTCACATCAGAAGAAAAATTAGCTGTTATACGTCTCTTGAAACAATATAAGAATGTCTTTTCCTGGAATTATGATGATCTTAAAACCTATGACACTTCTATTATTCAACATACTATTCCCATGACCTCTGATGCAAAACTTGTTCAGCAAAAATTGAGGAAAAACCCTAATTTAGAAAGCCAGATTAAATTTGAGCTAAATAAACTAATAAAAGCCAAAATTATTTTTCCTGTTAGGCATTCTAGGTGGGTCTCCAATCTTGTCCCAGTTAGAAAGAAAAAAGGTGATATTTGGATTTGTATAGATTTTTGCAATCTCAAAAAGCTTGCCAAAAGGACAATTTTCTATTGCCTCCTATGGAACATATATTGCAATCAGTTGCAGGCTCAAAACTAATGTCCTTTCTAGATGGTTTCTTAGTTTACAATCAAATCATAGCCCATCCAGATGATCAACTGAAAACTACATTCAGAACAAAATGGGGCACTTACGCCTATCAAAAGATGCGGTTCAGACTAATTAATGCTGGTGCCACTTTCCAAAGAGACATGGACATTGCCTTCAAGGGTTTAGTAAACAAGTCAATGGTGATCTACTTAGATGATATAACTGTATATCCCAAAAAATGTAGTAATCATCTGAGAGATCTAAAACAAATCTTTGAACGTTGTCAAAAGTATGGGATTTCTCTTAACCCCAAGAAGTCTTTTTTCGCGTTAAGTGAAGGAAAACTCGGATTTATTGTGTCCAAAACAGGGATTCATATTGACCCAGACAGGATTAAAGAAATTTTTGAAATACCTTTACCCCATAACAAAATACCGATGCAATCTTTCCTTGGTCAAATAAATTTTGTCAAACGATTTGTCCCTGACTTCTCAAGAATTGTATTACCCCTTCAAGCCATGATAAAGAAAAATTCTCTATTTAAATGGGGTCAATTGGAACATGAAGCTTTTAACTTGATAAAACAAGCAATCATAAACGGCCCGTCTTTGGCAATGCCAAATTTTTCCAATCATTTCACTTTGTACACTTTCACTTCCGAGAAATCATACGTAGCCATATTGACTCAAGCAAATCAAGACAAAGTCAAAGCCCCGATTTCTTTCTTTAGCTCTAATTTACAGGGTGCTCAATTGAATTACTCAGATGTTGAAAAACAAGCTCACGCTATTTTCAAATCAATAAAACACTTCAGGCCTTTTCTTCTGAAAACCCACACCAAGGTGATAGTACCATTGCCAGCAGTAAGAAATCTTCTAGTACAAAGGGATGTGGGTGAAAAAAGAGAAACTTGGGTTACAACTCTACAAGAATATGACATTGAAATCAAACCAGAAAACATTGTGAAAGGTTAAGGTTTTTGCAGGATGTTGGCAGGAGCATCGAATATGTCAGAATCAAAACATTCAGGTGACGAGGTACAAATCTATGAGGTAAGCCTTACCGACACTGAATCAACATATGCTGATATAATATTCTACTTAAAAAATGGATATGCACCTCCACATTTGAATTACACAAAGAAAAGAGCCTTGAGGTTGAAAGCTAAATAGTATAAAATGATCAACAATGTGTTATTTAGAATGAATTATGATTATGTTTTGCTTAGATGTCTCGAGAAATCTGAAGCAGAGAAAGTATTGCAGGAACTTCACGATGGACCAACTGGCAGACACTTTGCAGGAGATGCTACAACACATAAAAACCTACATGTAGGCTATTACTGGCCAACCCTATTCAAAGATGCACACAATTATGTGAGGAAATGTAAGATATGTTAGACAGCCGTCGAAAGACAGAATAAACCAGCATTACAGTTACAACGCGTCAACATTGATCAACCATTTGAACAATCGGGATTGGAAATAATAGGTGAGATCGTTCCTCATTCTTCTAAGCAGCATAAATATATCCTTACAACCACTGATTACTTCACCAAATGGGTTGAAGCAATTCCACTCAAGGTAGCCAAGTCTGAGAACATTATCGAATTTATAGATCAATTTATCATCACCAGGTTTGGTTTACCTTCTGCCTTAATGTTCGATAATGCATCTTACTTTTCAGGCAATGCTATGACAAAGTTTTCTCTTAAAAGAGGCTTTAAACCTAAATACTCTGCTAATTATTATCCATAAGGAAATGGGTTAGTTGAATCCACAAATAAGAACCTTATTAGGATTATTAAATGAATTGTTGATCAAAGTCAAAAGAACTGGCATAAATCTTTAGCGTTTGCTCTATGGGCAAATCGAATAACTCAAAAAACCTCCAATGGCACTTCTCCTTTTAATATGCTTTATGGGAAAGAAGTTTTCTTACCAACAAACATAGCTATTCCCTCGAATTCGTTAGTTCAATTCATCGAAGAAACTCCTTCCTTATCTATGCAACTTAGACAATTACAAATCCTTGAACTTGAAGAGGAACGAGAAAAGGCTAGAATTACCCATGCACATCATCAACAGTTAGTCAAAGCATCCTTTGATTCAAATTTTGTATCTTCAAAAAATTTCCAACTTGGAGACTTAGTGTTAAAATGGGATAAATCCCACAAAAAGAAAGGAAAGCATACTAAGTTCCAACGAATGTGGCTTGGCCCATTCCAGATTGTCGAGCTAATAGGCCCATCAACTTTTCTGTTACAAGATTTAGTAGGTAAGAGAGAACCTTTACCTGTTAATGGGTAGATCCTAAATAAATATTTTCCATAGAATATGATCTCTTCTGATCACTGTATAGTATACTCTTTAGTTAATTTTCTTTTGAAATAATAATACAAGCTGAAAACATTTACGTTTGGCTTTATTGAAGGATAGTTTCTCTTTTTAATTTTGTTTTTCGCTTGTATAAGTAGAAATGGTTATGAAAATTAATCTTCATTCATGAAATAAATAGTTGAGTGCTACAACTCCAAAACTACCTGTTTTTTCTGTTAAATTATTCAATATTTGATAAAACTTAACTTTAGAAAGAAGTTTTCTTTACATCAGTCAGGAAAAGTATCAATAACAAAGAAAAGTTTCTCTGTGGAAAAGCATCTTTAAACTGTACAATTGTCATCCGAAAACTCTTAAGGAGCCAATGATTCCCCCCACTTAAGTAGCTTTCAATTTTAGAGTGTAATTATAAAATATTCTTTAAACTTAAAGGATAAGAGGTCTCATCAAGAGTCGGCTTACCATGATCATAAGATTATAACTAACTGACATTATCAATACTAAATATCGAAACAGGGTAATGGCTTGAGATTGATTAATCAAAAGCCAAGGGGTCTCATCAAGAGCCAGCTTGTTCAGTTCAGTTACAAATCAAGTGAATGGCATTGTCAATTTTGGCCACCAAACCAAGACATTGTCCTTTAAGAAATAAAAGAAGAATGAATTACTTCAATAAAATAAAGAAAGCATCAAGTATATAGAAGAATTTATCTTTAATATTGCATTCTTACTTAAGGGGGATACTGAATCATTGCTAGGTAACAGGTAACCCTGTCGAGGCTATGAACACCTGCTAGCAGCAGAGGCTCCACCTACGACAAATGAGTATAGCAAAAATAGTCTAACAAGATTCTTTTGCTTTTATCTTTATAACCAAGTAATGACTGATGTAGGTAAAATGACTATCTGTGAGAAAAGGGAAATCAGAAGAAAGATAGTTAGAGCAGATGTTGTTTATTGATAAATGAGCAGTACTACTTACCTTGTATTCCATGCAATTTAGTTTTATTTTCAAAACTATATTTATTTTAGAAGTTTTAGAAAATTCAAAAAACTCTCAGAGATAACTGGTTCTTACATGTAGGTATTTCTTTTATTTTTAGAATAAATCAAGATATCAAACAAAACCTATAAAACCATTAAAATACGGAGGCCCGTTATTCGTTAAAAAGAAGCCCGATAAGTAATGAGGTTTGTTTCTCGCATCTTGCATCTCGCACAAACTCAAAAAATGGTAAGTTAAACGAACACAAATTATGCGATATAGTGATCTGCGATATTGCTTTGTAAATCACAAAATCGCTATTATTGTAGTTTAAAGGATCACCACCCTAGGAGATTGTTTCCCAATTTACGATCTGAATATTTATGGACATTCAAGTTAAAGGATAATAGATCATTAGTGGGCATTTATGAAGAAGTAATTGAATTTATGTGTGAAAGGCCATTTAGAGTGATTTGATATCTTCTTACCTAATTTCAAATAAAACACCTTTATCACCTTTACTAGTTTTCTTCGTTGATTCATTCCTACGTTCAGTATCATTTTTATCCGATAAATTGTTCCTCTTGAAACTTTCAGGAAAAAGCCATAGAACAGGGAGCCTAAAGCAATGGTGAAGAAAGGGAAAGAAGTCGCCTTTGAAGAGTCAGAAATGACTCCTCCGTTCACGAATACTACATGTAATAGGGAAGCAGGGACATCTACATGGGAGGCTATGTAACAGTTACTGGAGGAAGAACAACCAAGGATTATTGAGACAACGATTACAGTGGATGGGTGTGATTCCTTTAATGCTTCCATAACTGATCTTGCGTGCTCATTTCTGCATCAAATAGCCACACGACCAAAAATAATCCCCTATACAGACATGGTTAAGTGGATCATTGACGATGCTAATATATATGACAGAGAATTCAAAACAGGAGGCCAAGAAGTTATAGGATCTTTCACTATAGATAACCTAAGGCTTATGTACCACCTACTAGAGCCACAGGTTCCCTACAATAGGCAGTTTGTTGAGAAACTTGTCAAAGAAAATGAGGACCCGGTGGACTACACAAAAAATTGGTCAAATAATGAAGAAAGAATCAAGAAAGACAAAAACGATATGCACGCCACCACATCTATTTTCTCCCCTTTCTATTTTGCTGTGGCTATGCTTTGTAGACTATTTGG
The DNA here is from genome assembly GCA_000404065.3 of Pinus taeda. Taxonomy (NCBI): domain Eukaryota; kingdom Viridiplantae; phylum Streptophyta; class Pinopsida; order Pinales; family Pinaceae; genus Pinus; species Pinus taeda. The sequence goes on from APFE030157017.1 coordinate 21,597, forward strand.
CAAACCCGACAGTAAAAAATTCTCCTCAGAATGGGTGCCCTTATTAGATGCAGCCGTTAATGAAACAATAATAGATTGGGCACAAATCTTGTCTGATATTTTAGCTAAAGCAATTATAGAGTATAGAAGGTAAAGGAGTATTGCTTCGAGGGTTTACCCTCCATTCTTCATATGTGCTTATGTTATGGACGCTAATTTTTTTAGTTCTAAAATCCCTCTTATGGGATAGAAGTGGACTATTTAAGATCCACTTCCTATTCACATCCACCACAAAGACATGTGGGAATCCACTTTTGAACCACATTTTTTCAAGATTTGTCACGGGCTTATGCTTCCCATCCATAAATGAATTTATAACCGAGATTCCCCCAAATTCTCCCAAGAAGCTGAGATAGACATCCTCCCAGTAGCCCGATGGTTCGAGGAAGAGACATTTACATATATCAGAGTGTTTGGCAGCATCGCCTCTCCCCATGTTCTCCCTTTCTATGTCCCAGATAAATTAATGGCTAAAGAGATAGCCTATCAGACATGCAGTGAAGGAGGGATGAGCAAAACATTGAAGGAGTCAAAGAAGGCCATTTGGCCTCAATTTCCTATATCATGTGGAATGTTTGCATTACATGACCTTGGACATCCATTCAAGGAAGTAGATAATATGTTGTCTCTACGATTACCTAAGTTCCTCAGAAGACAATACGACCCATTCGGTATTGTCAAGGATTTTACCACTATGGTCAAAGTAAAAATATTCAGCCATGAGAAAGACCCATTTGATGATGTTTTCTTACAGAAGAATACCTCCAGAGAAGTGAAGCATATGGCACAGATACTTTTTGATCGAGTGGGTCTTGAAACATTTTATAGCTACAGAGAAAAGAGATTATCAAAGGTCCCATTGGACCAATTGTTAATTGAACCAATAAGGGAGTCCACTCCCAGTGTAAGCATAGATGGTGACTTGAAGGAAAAATCTAAAACCAATTCTGGAAAGGGATCCGAGAAGTCTTCAGAAAATAAGAAAAGCAGGAGCAGGGAATCAATTCAGGATACAACCCAGTCTGCAGCAAAGACAGATGAACAGACTTCGACCATCAAGCAGATTGAAACCCATACTCCCTCTATACAGCTGATAAAGCCTCAGGTAATTAATTTGGAAGAGGAGTGGGATAATTTCAACAGAAATCTCAACACAGAGGAACAAGCACCAGAGACGCAAATGACACATCAAGAAACAAATTCGGAAATTATAACAGGGGGAACTGTGAATACTCAAGAAATAAAACACATTCCTATTACCCCCACCTCTGAGAATGTGTTAAGAATAGAAGAAATTCCCCCTCTTTATGTATTTTTCCGCCCACAGCACAAGGCCATTGTTAAGAGATAGGGAAAGAAAAGAAAATTGGAATCTACAACTACTACCACTCCAGACAAGGAGCCGATGGATGTCCTTTGGAAAGACTCATCCACCGACCCATCGGCCAACCTCACCATCCTCTCGCAGTTCGCAGGTGCATATGCTATTTCAACCATTGACAATGCAACAGAGGTACAACTGTTTCTTAAAGGAAAGGAAACCAAAATTTGTCACTAGAACAACAGTTACAACAAGCCAAAACCAACCAACAAGCAGAAATACAATTGGCTAAGCTACAACAGGAGTTCCAACAAATGCAAATAGAACATCAAAGCAGCTTCGCAGGTAAGGAGGCACAAATATAGAGCATAACAGATCTACATAAGGATGACCCAAAGATCGATCAGTTTGTCACCGAAGCACTCAGCCTCAATTCCCAGCTCACACATAAAAAAGAATTTCTATGCCAAAAAATCTCGCAGTGGAACTCTCACTGCGAAATAAGCGACAAGTTAACAAGCCAAGTTGTGGAAATGCGACTTGAATATGATGAAATTCTTAAAAAGGTTTCATATTTCATAACTTCACAAAATTATGAGAATGGGAGAAGAGCCAACATGCCCAAACTAGATGAATCACATAAGGAGATCTTATTTGTAAGTTGGGGTTCTCGGCTCAAAGAGGTAGAACATGCAACAGAGGATGCAATGACAATGATAAACAACGTCATTAAAAGTGTAAATGAAAATTTGCATAGTGCTAATCTTGTGGTAGAGACCACTACTGGTTTCCTTCCGAATGCAAAACAAATTGAATTACAGTGGAAACAGGCAGTAGAGGAAAGAACAGAGGAAATTAGGCAAGTGACCAGGTTAATCTGGGAGACATATTGGCAATATCAAATAAAACTGCATAGCTAGTGTATGACCCTGAAATGGCTAATTGTTTCTACAGAGAAAATGGTGCCAGCGCTCATCAATGCCGTGTTTACAGGACAACTGAAAGCCAAATTCGGCCAACCTACACTCCTCAAGACCATGCTAGATATTTGTGATCTGAAAGATTGAATGCAGGATTAGTCATTATGCACATCTCTATTTTTCTTTAGAAAATAAACCTCCTCAAATTTTTTTGTAATAATCTATTTTTAGTTTCATAAGTTAGTATTTAAACCCCTCTCATGCATTTAGAGAGGGGTCCAGAAATTTTGTCAGAAACATTCTTCAGAACATGCACTTCTGTCCCTTTGAGGAAGTTCTGGTGTAATTAATGGAACAAGATTTATTTTCTACTTGAATTTGACATCTTCTACTGAAATTTCACTTCTGTAATCTTAGATGATGTTGGATGTTTTGAAAGTAGATCAATATTGTTGGAGAACATGAGTAGAACATATTATAAATGGTACTTTTATCTCTTAATTCTCTTTATTTATGCGTCAAGCAATACATTATCTTCAAGTTATTTACGTATGAAAGTTTGAATTTTTGATTGTCATTATTTCACTATTGTATGATGATGATTTATAGTTTATGCTAAATACATGAATGATTTTTATGCGATATATCTCTCATATCATTTTGGCTAACTTTTTATACAAAACGATCATTGTTTAGATTCACTTCTTATCGGAATTGAATGATCTTTATTATCAATTGCTTTCAGACATCATTTTAGATTGTATATATCATGTTACTCCTGGGATAGTTATAGTTAGATAAATATTTTTGATTAGGACAAACTGCACATGATTATTAGTTAAATTAGACTAGTTTGAGGCTAGGTATTACTCCAAAAATATCAAAACATCATCCCATTAGCACAAGCATAAAAATAGATTGGGAAACTGGTCCCATCATCCCCAGTCGGAGCCACTATTCCAAATGGAAAAGGTGTTGTCCCAAGGTCCGGACCGGGTGGTTATCCCCCTTGTTGAGGCAACGATTTTCGAGCCTTCAACAGGTGTGAAGAATGATTCTATTTACTTTTTGACCGAGTTTGAAGAACTTAAAAGAAACTTTGGTGAACCTGTATCTGATTTTATTAAAATGTTCAACAAAATTTATCATAATATGCCCCCTGATTGCAAACCCCCTGTAGCAGCAGCCAAATCTAGGTTTTCAAAATCCTTTGAAGATGATTTTTCTGTAATGTTAAGAGAAACAACTTCAAGGACTCTTGAAGACATGCAAACTAATTCTATAGAGGTAGAAACAAATAGGGTTGCCTCAGCCATTTTAAAAGCTAAAGAGGAAAAGGCCCAAAGAAAGCTTAAATCTAGTAAAGAGGCCTCTACTACTTCAAAGACTAAAACTAAAGATTCTAAAATTGATGAGATCACTTCACTTATTAGAAATCTATCCAATATAATTTCCAATATTGAGACTCAACCTAGAATAGTTCAACAAACAGTAACTCGACCTAAAAATCAAAATCAAGGTCAATACAAAAGAAATCCACAATTACAAATTCTTCAAAGACCCAATAATGATCAACAGGTTCCAACTCCTTTACTGATAGATGATCAACAACCTGATGACAACACCATGACTATCACTAAAGACATTAACAATATGGATACCTCTTCTGGTCAGACCACTATTATTCCTCTTTCACAACATAAGCAAGTTCAAGAAGATCAAGAATACTCACAGGTTTCCAAATACCATGCCTTCTCTAAATTCCTAATTGCAGAGCTGAACAAAAGATATGATCTTAGACCTAGACCTCGCCTTGGAAGACCTCCTAAGGAACCTCCAACAATTGAACCTCATACCAAAACTATTGAAACTCAAACAACTACTATTTGACCATTAAATTGGTCAATTGATACAACTCAAATTGAAAAAATTGTCTTAACTGCATTTAATGTTGAAAAGGAGTTAGAAAGAGCTAAAATCCCTATACCACTTCCAGAACTTTCGAAAAAACCTAGATATAAAAATCAAGTTTCCAAATGGATACAAAACACCTCTGTTGATGGTGAAAGTGATGTTATTAGCCTTCAAGATGAAAAGCCAACAGTTGTCTTTGGTCCTAGCTTAGATATGATAGATGAAGTAGTACCCCCTTTCTATGTGACACTAAAGACAAATGACTCCATGCTATATAACTGTATGCTTGATTCTGGAGCATCACACAATCTCATGCCAAAAACCATCATAGATCATTTAAATCTGGAGATAACTAGATCCTATCATGATTTGTACACCTTTGATTCCAAAAGCATACATTGTCTAGGATTGATTAAGGATTTAGTAGTCACTCTTGCCAAAATCCCAGTAAAGAGCATAGTGTTAGATACTGTTGTCACTAACATCCCTCCCAAATTTGGAATGCTCCTTTCAAGGTCTTGTTGTGCCAAATTAGGGGGAACTCTTTAGATGGACATGTCTTATGCCACTATTCCAGTTTATGGGGGAGAACACCTTAGGTTGTATAGAGAGGTTAGATTTGTCCACATGGTATGTAAAACAAATCGACCAAAGAACCACCCCATCTATGCTATTGATCAAGATTTTGGCTATTTTCAACTCTCTTCAAATCAAATACATGAATCTCAAGTAAAAATTGAAGATGTAGTTGAAAACCCTGTATCAAATCAAACTGATGTATGGAAGTTGTTCTTTGATGGTTCTTGTACAAATGATGGAGCAGGAATGGGGTAGTGCTAATCTCACCAGAAAAGGAAAACATTACACAATAATGTAAACTTGATTTTGAAGTTACCAACAATGTAGCAGAATATGAGGCTTTCCTTTTAGGACTACAGTTAGCCAAGAGTTTAAAGGTACACAGCCTGAGTGTTTTCACTAACTCAGAGTTCATTGTAAGACAAGTTAGAAATATTTTCCAAACAAAGCACCCTAGGCTTAGGTCTTATCGAAATGAGGTTTTGGATTCCACTGAAAATTTCTTTAATGCCTTCAACATAACTTATGTCCCTAGAAATGAAAACATACATGCAGATTCTTTGGTTGTTTCTACAAGCCCATTTAAGATTCCTGATCAAACACAACTATTATACCAAATCCAAGTTAAATACATGCCATCTATAACTGATAACCAAAAGCATTGGCAGGTGTTTGAGGATGATGAACAACTAAAATCTTTCCTTCAACTTGTAGGTGAATTTTCTCTTTGGCAAATTGATGAAGACAATCTTGATATGGTCAATCCTCAAGCTGCTGATGATCTAGAATTAAATTCCAAGATTGCAGATCATGACATCATACAATTATAAAAAACTTCATTCCTAATGCGTTAATTCCTTTGGAGAAATTATTTGATTATAATGATGTCCCTCGAAACCCTCCATCCATTTATCCTGAAGATGACATAGAAGAAATCAATATTGGATCCCAAGAACAAGTGCAAAATTTAAAAATGTCTAAATCTTTAGCCCCAGAAGTTAAAGATGAACATCTTAAGTTACTTAAAAAATACAAAGATGTTTTTTCTTGGTCTTATGCTGATCTTAAAACTTATGATACATCCTTCATTGGACATAAGATGCTACTAAAAACTGAAGCTAAACCCAAACAACAAAAACTCAGAAGAATTAATTCAGTTCTTCTACCAACTATTGAGAAAGAGCTTAAGAAAATGTTAGATGCAATGATAATTCTTCCACTAAGATATTCTAATTGGATTGCCAATCTAGTACCTGTCAGGAAAAAGAATGGTGAAAATAGACTCTGTGTTGATTTTAGAAACTTAAATAAAGCATCACTAAAAGATAACTATCCATTACCTAAGATGGATAAGTTAATTCAACAGGTTTCTGGAGCTAACAAAATTTCTGTGTTAGATGGTTTTTCTGGTTATAATCAGATTATGGTTGACAAAGACGATAGGGAAAAGAATGCCTTCACAGCACCTCGGGGTACTTTCATGTATGCAAGGATGCCTTTTGGTTTGACAAATGCAGGAGCTATTTCTAGAGAGCTATGGATATAGATTTTTTCGGCCAGGTAAACAAATTTCTTGTTATTTATCTTGATGACCTTACAGTTTTCTCTAATTATGATAAAAAATATTTAAAGCACTTGATGAAGGTTTTTGAAAGATGCAGGAAATTTGGGATATCATTGAATCCAAAGAAGTCTCTATTTGCTATCTTAGAAGGGAAATTGCTTGGACATATAATTTCTAAAGATGGAATAGTTATCGATCCAAACAGAGTATCAGCCATTCAGACATTAACATTACCAAGAAATAAAAAAGAAGTTTAGGCTTTTCTTGGTAAAATCAACTTTTTAAGAAGGTTCATACCCAATTATGCTGAAATTGTCAAAGACGTAACTGATATGCTTAAGAAGGGTCATGAAGTTAAATGGAATGTCTCTTCCAGACATGCATTTGATCAAATCAAGAAAGTTATCTCTGAAGCTCCAACCTTGGCCAACCCTCATTATACCAAACCATTCAGTATCTTTTCCTTTGCCTCTAAAACAACCCTTACTACAATTTTGCTACAAAAGAATGAAGATTCCCATGACCAACCTATAGTCTTTTTTAGCAAAGTTATAAGAGATGCTGAGCTCAAATATGACATAATTGAGAAGCAGGCTTATGCCCTAGTCCAATCCTTGAAATCTTTCTGGATGTATGTTTTACATTCGACCATTATAGTCTATGTTCCCAACAATGCTGTTAAAATTGTTCTCACTCAACTAGATACTGATGGGAGGAGAGGTAGATGGATCACCCAAATTTTTGAGTATGATCTAACTATCAAAACCACAAAGCTATTAAAAGCCCAAGGATTAGCTAAGCTCCTAGATGAATCTAATTGTAAAGTACTAGGCATCAACTCTATTTTGGAAATACCAAGGGCGATGTTAGCCTCCTGCTCATAGCAGGTATTCATCTTTCATGATTAACATGTTTACATGCCAAATATGTCATGCTCTGCAGGCTGCAATGTTCCATATTTGCTGCAGAGGCCAAAGAAGTGTCCATGAGAGTGTGCTAGTCTAAAGTGCCTCTGTTGCATTCCAATTTTGATAAGTTATTCCATTTTTGAAGAATTTCCAATTAAAGGGAGATCCAAACAACTTAATCTTGGTCTCCCTAGGTTTCAATTTCCTGTTGTAGAATATAGAGAATCATTATCTGTCCAAACAGCTCAAACTGGGTAGATTCTTAGATAGGTAGAGAAGCAAGGGTGCTCAACAGCTTAATCTGAGCCCCTGGATGGAATAAGTATATATGTAGGTAGGAGGACAGTAAATAAAAGAAAAAAGTTGAAAAGTTGGGTTTGCTAGTTCAAGTGCACCCAAACCAAAAGAAGAAAAAATGCCAGGTAAAGTAGATTGGGTAAGTAGTTTTGTGGTTGTAGAAATCAAGCTATGTGATCCATTTCATATTTTCAAGTGTTATATTCATTCAGATCATTGTTTTGTGGCACTTTCTCATGTTGATCAGATCAGGCAAGACATCTCTAACTCCCCCTTCTTCTTATTTCCCAAATCACTCACTAACATCCCCTTGAGGACCTTGGGATCTGCCCAACCAGTCCAGTTTTCACTCCATCCTGGTTAAAAACCAAGTTGACATCTGAGTTGGCTTAGTGAAAAGAAGCCACATTTTTTGTGTAAAATTTATCTTTACACTATCCATTTATTTCCTTATGCTTAAGTTTCCATTCTA
>APFE030157017.1:47966-65538 GCA_000404065.3 Pinus taeda
ATCATCCAAGAATTGTTCATTTATGTAATGTAAAGGAGGTTGCCCCCTCCAAGAGGCTGAATTCTAAGGCGTTGATATATCTTTTCTATCTTTTTGTGAGCTGGTTTCCTAACATTGTCAAATGTACCGTCACAACATAAGATTGAAAAGTTATCATCCTTGTCTAAAGATAACAAATTAAAGTCTTTAGAAGATGTCATTATCAAGATTGTATATGACCCCTAGGACTGTAAAGCAATTTAAGAAATACTGCAAAAGAAAAATGTAGAGATTACAACCTTGAAGAAATAGTTGAAGTTGCCTTCAACTGAGGATCCACAGACCAAAGAAATGGCAGAAAATGAATAGCACAGGGAGGAAATGTTAAAGTTCATTATTGAGCAAAACACACAGATCAAGAAAATGGAGGAGCATATAGAACAATTGATTAAGGAAAAGGAGACAACACAGCTTGTTGTGACCTCAGTGATAACAATTCCAATGACAGGTGCAGATTTAAGCTCATCTCCTACTGACATTACTTCATCTTGAGGAATAGGTGAAACAAAAAGGTTATCATAGGAGCTACAAACACAAAAAAAAACAAAATGAGAAGTTACTCCAGAAGTTCCAATCCCTAGAGTCACAGAAGGTAAAACATGATACCATGTATGTAGAGGAAATGCAAAAGACACACAGGTTGGAGCTCAAGGTTAAATAGTTAGAAAGCAAGACTCTAATTGCAGACACTTTGGCCCAAGCCGAAGAAGACAACTAGTTAGATATTAGCCACTCTATAACAGAAGTATGGCCATCCATACAAATCATTTTTTAGTAGCAAGACCTGATTGCTAAATGCAGGTGAGAGATAGAGACCCAAAAGGCAGCATCGGGCACAAAACCCAAAGAAGCATCAGGAATGATCAAGGTACTAAACTCTAAAACTAGACAACAGTTACAAGAGATGAAAATTCCAGATAGGACGACTCCTATTTTGGAAATTTAGAAAGTCCTAGTGAAGAAGAATCTGTTAACTCAGCTAAAAACAAAGTGTGATGCTTTGAACACTACAGTCAAGAGGTTTCACTCTAAATTCAATATATTACTTAAAAAAGGTTTACCAGAGATAGTGTCATCAAATGATCAGCTAGTAAAATTGGAGGATTACTATGAAAGGCTTTATACTATTGCAATAGACAGTTGTCAATTTGCAAGAATAAAAAGGAAGATCACTGGCAAGTAGTCTTTTGGAAGCTTTAAGATTAGACCTCTCAATTAAATATGAAATTGGTCATCTTTTTCTCACCAAACCCAATTTTGAGAGATATACCGAAGTTGATGAGATACTTAGAAGGATGGTAAATCTCGAGATACTTAGTGAGAAAAGGCGAGATCAGTTGTGTGAAACAATTGATTAACTTTTCATTCCAACAAGAAGACAACAAAAATAGATTTTGAAGGAATAGTCATCAACAACTTCCTATCTTATAGGGACACATCATGCAACAATTTTTCTTTTCCTATCATATTTCAAGCTATTTTGTAATTAGTTTAGGATATTTTGCTTAAAAACTTATATAAATAACTCTCTTCTATGAGTTATTAAAGGTGGTACCTTTCCATAAGAAATTTTGTAAAGCATTTATGTACAAGCTTTTTCTAGATCACTGATAATAAAGCAAAGGATTCTGAATTTGGTGTCACACAGTATCGTTTTCTTCTGTAAGTTCTTCATGTGTTTCATTCATTATGTGTATTCTGCATATGCTTAAGTTTTATAGAGATATCAGGTGAGAATAAATGTGTTACACTTATTCTTAAAATTCCTTTTGAATTTATTATCATAAACAAACTGAGATATTGGAATGTTTGTTTGAAATTCTCTCTTTAAATCATAAAATTGTCAGCATCTTATGTAATTTTAAGCATAGTGGGTCTAACTTTTTAACATTGGACAAAGGTTTTCCCATAGTATAATTTATCTTTCTGTCTGAAATCTAGATTAATCATATCTCCTTACTATTCTTTCTACTCACCTTATAAATTCAAATCATTGTGTGAAGTTAAATTACAACCCTTTGATTATCTATTAGTACAATCTAAAAGAGTTAATACATCATTCTTACAGTTTGTTCTATGTATTGGTCCTCCACAAAAACAAAAACCAAAACCCCCTAAAACAAATATCTTAGATGCTCTGGCATGATCAATTGACCATTATCATGTCATAGGAACAACAGTAGGGACCCTCTTTCTGATAACAATTTTATTTGGGTCCACTTGTAGTCCTTCTTGGGATACTGAGTGACCTAGAATAGTCCTTGCATTCATAAAGAACTCACACTTTTCAAGACTAAGGGATAGGTTCATTTCAATGCACTTATTTAATACTTTCCCCAAGTTAGAGAGATCCTATCGGAAATCACACCCATAGGGAGTGAAAACATCTATATTGATTTCTACAGAGTCATGGACTAGCTCTGCAAAGATGCTCAGAACTGCCCTCTGAAAAGTGGCGGGGTCATTACATAATCCAAAAGGAAGGAACCTATAAGAAAACGTACCCCAAGGACAAGTGAAGGTGGTTTTATCTTGGTCCTCTGGGCTGATCTAGATATGATTGTAACCACTGAATCCAGCCAGGAATGAGAAGAACTTCTTTCGTGTAAGAACATCCAAGACTTGATCAATGAAAGGTACATGGAAATGGTATTTTTTAGTCGCTTTGTTTAACTCTTTGTAGTCCATGCAGATCCTCCATTTTCCATTCTTCTTTGGGACCAGAACCAAAGGAGACACACACTCACTATCTGAGATGGGGTAAATGAACCTTGCATCCAACAACTTCTGCAGTTCTTCGTTAACCATATCTTTGAGGGATGGGCCCATTCTCCTCTGAGGTTGGTGCAATAGCTTGCAACCTTCCTTGATGTAAATGTGGTGAGTACATACTAAAGGGTGAACTCCCTTCATTTCCTTATAACTCTAGGCAAAGGCATCTAGATGCTCTCTTAGCATGTCACATAACTCCTTTTCCTGATGTGCAGAGAGAGGTGTTGATTTTCAAAGTTTTAGCTAGACCAGGTTCTATCATATTGACATGAGTAGGACTTGTGTCAGCTAGGAAAAATCATTCCGAGGGTTATCTTCAGATTTCTTTATTAATTCGTCAAGAGACATGGTGTTGGGGGGATGATTCTAGAGGATTTGATCAATCATGTTGTCTTCATCAGGTTGCTCCCCTCCTATAATAGCATCTAGGGTACATATTGGGTAAGATGTGGAATGGTGTGCTTCATCTTCCTCCTCCTCTTCTAACCATAAGGGTAAGTCATGCTCTAGCGATGGTTGAGAAGGAGGTTACAAGACCAATTGTTTGGACAAATGCCCATTTTTAATGGTCATATTCCCAACCCTCCAACTTATGTAAGAATCAAAAGTGGCTAGACATGGCTTTCCAAGGATGAGAGGATAACCATTGAATCTGGTCTTAGGTTGGAGAACTAAGAAGTTAGTAGGGTATTCCCAGGAATCAATGGAGACCATCACATCCTCAACAACTCCCTCATGAGCTACTATGGATTAGTTTGCAAGCTAGAAGACTATTGTGGTCTTACTTAATGATTCTTTGAGCTTCAGTTGAAGCATGGTCTCCTTAGTCATTACATTGATGGCAGCCCCAAGATCAATCAAGGTATGGAGGACAATGATGTCATCAATGTAAACATCTACCACATGATTTCCAGGGTCTAGATACTTTGGGAAAATCACTCTCCCTAACATTAAGTTAGACAGTTGTCTAATGACATTAATGGTAAGGGTGTCTTTATTTCTCCTCCTAGGATGTTTGGAGAATTTCTCCTTGATTAACATGCTGTAGATGGGGACATCCTTGATAGCTTGGAGGAGTTGGATTTTAACACAAAAGCTTTTCAATTCACCCAGAAGTCCAGTCTCTTCTGGGGTCTACTGGTTAGGATGGATTAGTCTATTAAGAAAAAGAGGTGGATTGGTTTGAGGAACACTCTCTTCCTTTTCCTCTTCAAGCTCCTTAGGTGGAGATGGAGGTTGGTTATATGGAATCACTCTTCTAGACCTGAGGTTGATTTCTTTAATTTTCACAACATAGGCAGGGTAGTATGTCTCTCCACTATAGATCTATTGTGCCTGCTTGTTATTTGGGTTCAGATTTCGCTGAGAAAGAATTTGAGGTTTCTTAAGTGGAGCAGGGTGAGGGAGATATGGTTGAGATGAAGGTGGAGGCAGTAAGGCTAGAGATTGGTTGTATGGGGGCCTCCACCCCTGTAATGGGGTATTCCACTGAGGTTGTGGGGGAGCATATGGCTGAAATAATTGATTGGCAGGTTGGGAATTGTGTTGAGGTGCATAAGAAAAAGGAGAAGGTGTGGGCCATGAAGGATGAGCGTGAGGACACCAAGGGGCAATGGGTGAATTATGATTAGGGTTGTAATATGAATATGACACCCCTTGCATGCCCTACTAGTATGTCCAAGGTCCTTGAGGCCTCCTTTGGTTGATATAGCAGAGTTGTTCAGTCACACCTTCAGTTCCTTGATACACAACTTTCAATCTAGGCAGAGAAGGGAACTTTTCTGTGGAGTGGTTTTCCTCACAGACTAAGTAGACCTCTATAATATTCAATGGCTATTCATTTCTAGGGTGCTTCTTGGTGCATCTAGGAAAAAATATAGCTAAGGCTCTTTTTGCTTCCTTCTGCTTCTTGATCTGCATGGTTTCCATTTGAAGGGAAAGGGTATGCAATATCTTACTCATAAAGTCTTCCAACATGTTCTCAATTTCAATTTTGATGGATGTGTTGGAGGAGGGTGAACTGGACAAAGCTTGACTAGCCCCACCCATCTTTCTGGCGACCCTAGAATGATTTTTGAAAATTGTCTTTATGTTAGCATAAGGTAGTTGGTAGATGTCCCTTCCTGAAAACATGTTTCAAGTTTCTAGGATATCTTCCATGATCCCTCTGAGAAGTACTAGCTTGAGTGATTCAGGATCAAGGGTGCACACAACCCTTTTGCAGCTGAGTTGGAACATTTCCTCATAATATTCCAAGGATGGATCATGTCCCAAGGTCATTCTAAGAATTTCCTCTTTAGTTTCCTTGGACCTACAATAATCCCTGTACTTGTTGTTTAAGGTTTGTTGCATTTGAGCTCATGTAGTGATGTTGTCCCCGAGTAAACCCATGAACCAGTGCAAGGCTGCATCCTTAAGGGTGGATGAGAACAACTTCAACTTCTGGTCATCAGAGGTATAGTCATAAGTTCTTCAGATGACAACAAACTCAAACAAAAAGGTATCAGGGTCCTCTGAGGTTAATTCATTGAAGTGAGGAAGGGAAGAGGGGTATAGGTTTATCATCCTAGCATCTCCATTAGTTTCTCTAATGGGAAAATCACCATAAGTTTTGTTTTTAGCTCCATTTCTATTTTCAATCCCATTTCTATTTTTAGCCATGGTGTAGGTTTCTGGAATGGTTTCTTCTTATTATTCCCCAATATGCTCCTCAAAGATCTCTGGTTGTTCGCCTAATGGGTCCTCTAGATAAGAGCCACCAAAGAAGAGGGAAGGTTGGTTGTTTGATGGTGTGGGGGTATTTAGCAAAATTTTTCCTATGTTGTCTCTACTCCTATGCGACATGAAAGAAATTTGTTTTTCTTTTAGGGTTTTTTTCAGAACTACTTGCAGAATGGAAAGAAAGCAGAAATTGCAACTATCTATTGAATGCAAAACAAAAAGAAAGCAGAAATTGCAACTATTTGTTGAATGGAACTACTTGCAGAATAGAAAGAAAGCATAAATTACACCTACCTAGACACCTCCTTGACAACGACGCCAAAATGTAATGAGCCTTATTATTGTAGCAAGGATGTTGCAACTCCTAGGGTGACCAACTTTACTTTATCAACCCAGGGTTCATACAAACTTGGAGGTTACAATGCTATATGCACAGTAGATGCAACATTATACTCTTGTCACTTTTCAACTGGGTTGATAGACTACTAGGGGTTTTCAAACCAGTTTCTATTGACTAGAAGGAGGCTGACTACTGAAAGTGAATGTAAAGCTATCTTTAATGCAGAAAGTAAATGCTTGCCTATTTTAGGAAAATGAATGTGTTGAATAGGAAGTGCTATGAAATGACCTAGCTAAGTATTAACACACATTACTTGTAGAAGAGACCTAATTAACCCTGCATACTATCATCTAGCTATCTAAACAAAGTAGGAATGGAAATTATCCTAACATTGCTATGACTAATGTATGCATGCACTAGCTAAATACTTCAAAAAAATGTCTTTTGATTTTTCATTTAGAAATGTAAATTCTAAGGTAAACAAGAAAATCTTTTTAAGGGGAGGAAGGCATGGAAAATCTGGTCCAAAATGGCATTGAGGGGTATGGAATTCAAGTTGAGGGCCCACCCTAGGCTCAAATCATCATTTCTTCCCCAAACAGTCCAAAACAAGCTGCTACAGGGTTTCCTGTAGTTACTATAGCATGTCCTAGTTACTACAGGATGTCCTGGTTTACTACAAGAAACTTGTTGAAGGCTATAGGAAAGTAGGGAAGGTGAAATGAAGTGTTGGGAAGATGTCTGATGGTGGAATGAGGTATGGGGGAGGTGCACACTACCCAAGGATGATCCCAACTCTTCAGGATGGTTGGAGTCTCTCGAGGCGGTTGTCCATGGTGGCTACAAAATAGAAATATGAATTAGTGGTTGGTAGGCTTTGGGAGTAGGTGGAGAAGACTTAGATGGGGATGTTGGAATGAGTTCCTCTCGCAGATCAACAAATCTTGCAACAACACATATTATTTTCTTCATTCATGCACAACTTTATGTAAATATGGAAAATATGAGTTGAATTTGGGAAAATTGTTTTATTAATGGCTAATGACTAAATCGATAAAATGAAAGACTTCTATACTACAACAAACTCAGGAAACCAAAATGACAATTGCAGGCACTTCTAAGAATTTATGAATAATGATCTACTCAACAAGAAACCCTAAGCTCTGCAACGATCAAAAGATAAATATATTTTTGGGGATGTGAGAGTGGGGCCCTCAAACCATGATCCCATGAGGGAGATGAGGAAGAGGCCATTGATTTTTTAATTTTATTTATTTATTTTATTTTTTTTTTATTTTTTTTTATTTTATGTATTTATTATTTATTTATTTTTAATTTTTTTTTTTTTTTGAAGTATTTTGTTTCACTACTATACCACTGATTTACTTCTTCAATTAATGGAAGCAAAACTAAACAATCATTCAAATACTTGTACATTAACAAAGAAGAAATAACTTCAGCAGTAAACTATGATTCTAATCTAAGAATACATGTACAAAAAGAGGAACCTCTATTGCTAGGGTTGGGCCCTAACCCAAGAGCTTCAACCCTTTGAGTCAACTCAGTGCTGGATCAAGGAAAACCTTTTCATTATCATAAAAATGTCAAAAATAACATAAGAATAACAATCACAATATCTTCGCTCGAAATTACCTCTTGGCTACAATAAAAAGTCGAATCCTAATGAGGTCCTTGGCCTTCTTATTTATACAATCTGAAGTTACCGACACTTGTTAAAAATTAGGGAGACTTGGATTCCAAACTCGAGAATGACTTGTCTTCACTATCATTGGCTTGGATGCTAATGAACTTGGTTGATTTGGCTGCTTGTAACTCCGAGTTGATGAGATCTGGTGGAGGAATATTTGAATGATTGAGGAGTTAAGGAGGGAGTCCAAATCTCCTAAAATCTGTCTTGCTTGTCCACTTTGGGTTCCTACACTTATGCCAAAAACCTGCTCCAAATCCTGTAATTAATACACATTAGGCCACATGACATAA
This sequence comes from Pinus taeda, assembly GCA_000404065.3. Classification (NCBI taxonomy): domain Eukaryota; kingdom Viridiplantae; phylum Streptophyta; class Pinopsida; order Pinales; family Pinaceae; genus Pinus; species Pinus taeda. The sequence goes on from APFE030157017.1 coordinate 55,840, forward strand.
CATCTAACCTTTACTCTTCTCACTAAGAAAAATATAATAAAATATGTAAAACAATGTGAGAAAAGTTGATTTCAATAAGCTAGAGAGTGGCATTAAGACCCATATAATTTACCTAATGATGAGCCTCATTAGTATGAAAATAAGGACTATTGGTCAATCCTGCAAATATTTTTGTCATAGTAGCTTTACCTCCACGGATGTTAGTATGACAATTGCGTGCGCTTTGGGTCATACTGATTAATATAAAAATTCCATTTGATGTTATGTAAAAATAATAAACCCCTTAGAGAAGATTCTGAAAAAAATAAGTGAAATTTTAGTGGAACAAAGAATGTCAAGAAACTCTAGACACATCAAAGGAAAAATTGGTCACCATGCCAATTTTAGTCTTCCAAAAATGGGGAAAGCACTTTCATGTGCATGTTAATGCCTTACCCATAGACTTGGGTGCAATGTTGGCCCACCCAAGAGAAGGAGACATAAATCACCCTATTGCATTTTCTAGACAAAAACTATTGACAATGGAGCAAAAATACACTACTCTGTAGCGCGAAGGGTTGGCAATAGTATATGCATTACAAAATCCCATCATTACATAGTATGATCACATTTTAGAATGTACACAAACCATTATGTGTTACGATATCTGGTCAATAAGCCACTGTTGGGGGGGAGGATATGCAAATAGTTTTTGTGGTTCCAAGATTATGACTTCGAAGTTATTGTAAGACCAAGAAGATTGCATGTGGGACTAGACCACTTGTCACAAATTTTGACCAAATAATATGCAAAAAACCTTGATAATAATTTACCAAAAGAACAAATATTTTCGGTTAAGATGGTTGATGATTACTTCATAGAAATTGTTCAATTTCTAAGTACAGGAGTAGCCCCAAAGGAATATACATTTGTGCAAAAGAAACAACTGATGGTAAAAGCCTCAGATTAACAACTAATAACAGGATGCCTTTACAAACGCTGTGCATATGGCATACTTAGAAGATGCATATTGGAACATCAGGTAGAAGAACACAAAGGAGTTGTAGGAGGTGATTATGCAAGGAAGGCTAACACGTAGAAGATCCTACAAATAGGATTGTGGTGGCCCACTCTGCATAAGGATGCCAAGGATTTCTTCTAAAACTGTGACATCTGCTTGAGAGTTGGAAGGCCCTCTAGGAGGGATGAGATGCCACCATCTCTATAGGTCACATTATAGGAATTTGAGAAATGGGGAATCGACTTCATTGGACCAATCAATCCACCAACAAAGAGGTCATGAGTGAGGTTCATAACAACTGTGACATATTATCTTACCAGGTGGGTGGAAGCAGAACATGTCCATGAATGTAGCGCAAAAATAGTTGCAAAATTTATATTTGAAAAAGTCGTAGTGAGATTTGCATGCTCCAATATACTAATGAGAGATCAAGGCACTGATTTTTTTGAATAGGGAAATTGTTGAGTTGATAAAAGATTTTCAAATTTATCATCAGAAGAGCACCCCTTATCATCTGCAAGCAAATGCTATTGTTGAAGCTTTCAATTAAATCCTGGAAAACACTTTGACAAGTCTGCAATGCAAACCGAGATGACTGGGATTTACATGTTTCGGTAGTCCTATGGGCATATAGAACTACATGTAAGAGGTTGATAGTAGACATAGTTTGATATATGGAAAAGAAGCATTAATTCCCATGGAATTCATTGTCCCTAGTTTCTTTTCCTTAACTAATTCAATAGAGAGAGATGCAATAGAAAAAAGGTTGTCATAACTATTACAATTAGAGGAAGACCAAGTGGTGGAAATATTCCATTAGAATGTCCAAAAAGCGCATGAGAAATCTTGGTACGGTTGATGCATAAAGTAGAAGGTGTTCCAGCCAAGGGATTTAGTCTTGCTCTATGAGAGTAAATTTTTGATGAATATAGGGAAATTTTAGATGCATTGGTGTTGGCTTAGGGGGTCTTGACCCAGGTTCATAGTTAGTGCACCAAAAAACAAAACCCTACACTATTGGCCCTTTTGGCAACAACCCGCATAGTGCAGGTTGCAGTCTCACCTGAAGCAGTATGGGGGGATGCTAGAACCAAGTTTTTGCATCCATAGACTAGTGTGATGTCTTCCAGCGCCTTGGATATGCCTTCGCCAGATCGATAAGCTCCTAGGGCTTGATACTGTAACTTTGTTAAAGCGGCCTTTAGACCCTAGTGAAGGACTATAATTAGTCCTTGCGGACCTTTAACGGTTAATTTACCTACTTACGTGCATCAGAAAGAAATCCTAGATTGGTGTTCGCACAGATCTACTCGAGTCATTAGTAAACATAAGAGAGTTCATGAGAGTCTTCGTGGAAATTGTGAAACATACATTCATTGCGTACATTATTAAGATAGATTCAAGATAATCATGTAGCATTTATCAATCATTCATAAGACATGTCATTTATCAGCAACATATAACATTAACAGAGATAAACAAAAATACTTAGGAATTCTTCAGAAAACTATCTTTATTGATATTAATTCAAGATTTACAGACTCAAACTGCCCTGCGCAAACAGTTGTAGGGGTCCACGCAATCAGCTGCGGAGTCTACCCAGGCCTCTGCGCACTTAGCTGCAGAGCCTTTCTTCTTCTAAGCCTTCCTGAGCCTTTTGCTCTTCTATCTTACCCTCTTCTACTCTACTACTTTAGACTCTTTAAGAAACACCTATTTGTAGTATTTTTCATACAATAGCATGGTCTGCAGACCATGGGTGAATCTCAAAACTGACTCAAAACTTATCCAAAACAAGGGGCTAAGCCCCCTTGACTCCTATTCATCTACGTGCTCTGCATCCACAAATCATGAAGACTTTACATTATTTACAAAATTGTACAAAAAATTGGGTTATATTAACCCCAAATTAACCTAGGGGACCCCATCCCAATAGGCCCCCAACACAAAGATAGTGACTCACCCTCGAGTCACTCTGTTGGCGCCATAATCTTATTATGAAGATCCTCCAACTCCACCTGGATCACTGCAACTTCAACAACGCTTTGTGCCACTGCCTATTGAGCCTCATTGACCAATTTTTTAGTGGCTGCTCCTTCTACTGCCACCCTCATCATCTATTGCATCTGTGCAGTCCCTTAAGCTTATCTTGAATGGAGGTTGTAACCTGATAAGCCTCATACAACCAAGGCTGTAACCTAGCCTTTAGCAAGGCCTGTTTCTTCTGCGCTTCCTCTACCTATGCTAGTAGCTTCTTTCCTTCCTGTAAATTGGCAAGGCGCTACGCTGGTGCTAAGGTGCGCACAGGCACCTTGACCTCATCATATTAGTGTTTCCTCTCCCTTACTTATATGTTCAATGTCTGCAGGTTCAGATCCTCCTGTAGATTGGTCAATAACTACATAGCCTGATCAAACAACATCACAAAATCAGTGATTATGGCATGCAAGGTAGCCATTCCTTCCTTAATTGCGACTCCACGTTGCTCCCGGACCTCAGGCAGAGTTGTGGGCTGCAACTTTAACTGTAGCTTTGCAACCTTCATGTTGAACTCGAAAGTAACTCATCTAACTTCTGCTCTAGCCTCACGCACCCCAGCGGCTAATTTTCTAACTTTGGCTTCAAGCTGTGCATCCTTCGGGATATGAAGTTCAGGCACTGACTTACATGCCTCTGCTACTACTGACTCCAGATGTGAACTATGTGTCTGTAGTGCCTCCTTTTCCTTTAGAGCCTACACATTCTCAACAAACAATTATTGATTGTTGACTTTGAACTCATTAACGGTAGTGAATGCTTGTTGTTCTCTAATCCTGAGCTCTTCCATGACCCCTTGATGTAACGCATGTAGGGACTTAAGTGATAGCGTGGCAAGGTTCATTCCCATGTTTTTTACTGTGTCAAGTACCACGTGTTGTTCATTGTATTGATGCAGATTGGCCCTTCAGGCAAAGGGAAGACTCTGTTGTCCTGCGGCCAGTCCATCTTTGCCACTGTACTCTTTCCTCAAGTCGGACTGGATTTTGCATCGGTCACCTTCTTGACAACTGCCTGAATTCTGGTTTCTTGGAGCTGCAACTCACGCAGATCCTTCTGGACGCCCCCAAGCGTCTGTATGTATTGCTCGAATTACTGCAACACTTCAGTTGTGGTGTCCTAAATTTTATCACCGATCTCATCGAGATCACCCTCTATTAATGCCATGGGATCAACCCGTGTTTTATCAGATTTCTACTTTTTTTGTGTTCCACCCTTTTGCTCCATGCCACATCTTTTCAAATTAAAGGGGGTGTGCTACCCTTCATCACCTCCATCACCTTGTCCTAAAAGATATTCTTCCTTTGTCTCCTACTAAGGTGACTTATCACCTTTTTGTGATTCACGCTGCTCTTTTTTTTCCTGCTCCTTAGCAGTGCGTTCTTGCTCTATGCGAGCCTTTTCTGCAACTTCCTTATTTTCCTATTCTGCTAGGGTATGTGCAACTTTCTTAGCAACCTCGTTTCTTTTCTGTGCAATAGAGCTTTCTGCGCCCGTGCTTGTTCTAACATCTACTTCTGATAGGGCACACTACTATGTAGGCCATAACCCTACGACCTCCTGTATGTTCGTTTCTGACACCAAATAGGGAAAATGGTGCCATTTCTGCTCTGGATTCAACCATGCTTGGATATAGACTTTGTGGAAGTCAGCCTTGAACGTCGCATAGGTGGGCAACAAGGTTGGGGACAACCTTGGACACTGATTGACTGCCATATGGAGATCCATTTCCACAAAAGTCCAAAATATCTTTGTTTATGTAATCCACATGACATCCTTTGTAGACCATAACGAGGTGAACTGCATTGCCTCTAACAATCATTCCTTGAGTGGAGGAAATTGGTTATCCTCTGACAATATGCATGCAATGAGCACAATTGATAGAAGCAACCAAGTGTAGTGGAATGACTTGGTTTCCTCCTAGGCCTTGCGGCAGGTCTCTAGGAACTCTTGGAAAAGGTACCAGGCCCAATTAAATTGAATGCCCTTCGTGCACTACGCGACAAGTGAAATTACTAGCACCAGAACCTCATCCGCGTGAAATTTTCTCATAACCTTCCCTGCTAAAATCTAGGCAGCAAATTGAACTACTAGGTTTGTAATAAAAAGAATGGAATACCCTCATGACTTATTGAGGAGGCCATAATCCTTCTTCATCTTGTCTCCAAGCTCTTTCTCCCTAGTCTTCCCTCCAAACTACTTGGTCGGATTAGAGCCTTTGCAAGGCAGCCATGTGATTATGTGAATCAACATGTCCATGATGGAGATAGGCTCTCCTAGCCATAAGCACCCATCATGCACCAGTGTGAGGAGATGGTGCACACATATCGTATTAATGGGGGTGTTGTGATAATGTGGCACCAACAGCAGATTAAGCAACCCTGATTGATTGACACCGTAGACCCATTCAATCGTCTCCAATGCTGTAACACCCATTTTTTCGTAATATAACTTTTGCATATATTTGTCCATCACCAAATGTGGAAACTTAGTGTGGTCCGTGAGGTTCCAATCCTCCATTTTTAACAACGGGATCCGCGCGAGCCAAGGACCTTCAAAAGGGATCTGCTCAGTCCACATGGGTGTGGATACTGTAAACTTCTCGGGATCAGGGTCCCTCGTGACCTTTGCTTTTCCCTTCTGCAGAGGGATATACTTAGGTAGCCTTGTCATGGGTTCCATTCCTTCAGCATCAATACCCTCCATTCCCTAGAATCCTTTCGCCTCTAGGTCCACTACTCTCTCTGGCTGCTTATCCTTCTTTTGCTTTTCCTGTGTTTCGGTATGCTTCCTTGGTGATGCATGCACGGGCACTGGCTTCTTCTTCTTTTCCTTCACTGCTGGTTGCTTTTCTTTCATTGCAGGCTATTTGTCTTTCATTATAGTCTGTTTCGTCCTAGGCAACCTCAACACCGTGGGCACCGCTGGCATAGCTTCTACACTTGACACTTGTACTCCTGGTGAGTCAAACACAGTTGCTTCCGAACTCAAGGCTTCAGTTGGGTTAGTGGAATTCATTCTCTCCATAAATAGGTCATGGGCTACGGGAGAAACATTTGCTCGTCATAGGAATTCTTCCCAGAACACTCGGCTCATAGGCAACAGATAGAAAAATTTAGCAACAAGTCTTGGAGAGAAAAGTGTTCTCTATTGGACTAACACGCGTAATTTATAAGGGTTTTTGAATTCAAATCCGATTGTTTCCCCCAAATTCTAATAATAAATGTTGTTTTGGCAACAGATCTTCAAATATTTTTGTCTTAATTTCTGCCACCTTGCTCCACTTAACTGTCTTTTGGCCGTCAAGTCATGAACAGTAACTCCAACGGTCATTTTTCTACTGGGTGGAGCGGTACTTTCGCTTCTGGCATAGCCTTCTGAGCGCAACTTCATCGATTGCATCTTTGTCACTCTCCGCGCAGCCTGCTTGCTGCATTGTCCACCAAGCCGAATAGTGTAGTTTATAGTCCCGTGCTCACTTGCAACTGCCTCGAGCACTAAGAGTATCCTACTTCCATATAGTCATTGCATAGGATCCCCTATATACAACTTCAACCTGCTTCCATTCACTCTTCTCGGGATGGGTTCCCCATTTAGCTTTGCAAGCTGAACTTTACCTCCATTTATAATTTCTTTGACAATATAGGGCCCTAGCCAATGCATCTAGAATTTCCCAAAAATTTAGTGAATTTACTATCATATAATAGGACAAGATCATTTACCTTGAATGTACAAAGCTTGATATGGCGATCATGCCATACCTTTCGCGTTCCTTCTATACTTATTGATGGAATCCTGCCAAAAATCAATCTTCTTCGAGCTCCATCAGTTACGCGAGCCATTCCTCCAAGGCCTCGCGATCCACCATATCCGTTGAAGCTACAATACATAGACTAGGCACAATATATTCCATCAGCATTATGGCTTTGACCCCATATACTAATCTGAATGACATTTTCCCTTTCAACTTGTTACAAGTATTCCTATAAGCCCACAATACTGCAAATACACACATTTTACTCTAAATCCGTTGCGCATTGCAGATCTTCGTCAGCGCATTTTCCAAAATCTTGTTAAAGGCTTAAATAGTTCCATTTGCCTATGTGTGATACAATGTACTCTTCTGATGGTAGACTTGAAACTCCTCAGTCAATGCGCTGATCATTTCATTCAAAAAGTGCTTACCCTTATCACTCATTAACACTTTTGGGCATCCAAATCTGGTTAAGACATACTCAAACAATAATTTTGTTGCCGTAGCCCCTGTACAATCCTTAACTGGCTATGCTTCTGCCCATCTGGTTGGATATTTGGTCACAGTGATAATATAGCGCGCACCATTTTTCTTTGTAGGGGGCTGAATTGGCCCACAAAATCAATCTCCCACTTCTCAAAGGGCTGCAAAGATACTTTAGGATGTAGTGGTAACTCATCTCTTCATGATGGTCTGCCAGTTCTTCGACATTCATCGCATGTCTTACAGTATGCCATGGAATCCTTGTGCAGTGTTGGTTACCATTGACTTGCACATAAAATCTTGTACGCAATTGTTTTACCTACATAATGGCCTCCCGCAACTCCCCCATGAGCTTCGACAAGAATGTTGTCCCGCTCAAAGTTTGGCACATATCTTCACAATATTTCATCTGCATCCATTTTATACAAATGTCCCACAATAACTGAAAAATCGGTGGTGCACACTACTAATTCCTTCTTCTGCTAACTTGTATATCCTTTTGGTGCCATCCCCATAGTCAAGAAGTGAATAATGTCTGCAAAATGGTCATCCTCTATACACACCGCAAAGATCTGCACATCTGGGAACCCTTCCTCCAAATTATTAAGTTCTTCTCCTATTCCAATTCAAGACAGATGATGATGTCCAACATTTAAACTCCTTGGCTTTAGGATGACTACAAAGTCATACTCCTGAAATAATAGAAACCATCTGTAGATCTTCCCCCCCAACACAGACTTGTTAACCAGGTATTTCAAGGAAAAATGATCTGTGTACATCTTGAAATTCCCTCATAACAGATAGTGCATGAATTTTTGCAACGTGTATACCATGGCCAACCCTTTGCGCTCGGTCATTGAATAATTTTTCTCAGCCTTCAATAAATTCCTACTTGCGAAGGCTATAGGATGGTCGATTTCTCCTTCACCATCCCGTGTTAGCACTGCACCCAACACAATGCAAGAGGCATCCACATGTACATGAAACTTATTTTTCCAATCAGAGAATACCAAGATTGATGCATTTACCATTATTTCCTTAAACACATATAGGTTGTGCTGACATTCTTGGTCCTAATAGAATTTTGTGTCCATCTTTAGCAGTTTCTCCATGGGTGTAGTAATTTGAGCATAGGCTTTGATAAATTTTCTATAGTATCCTGTATGTTCCAGCATTGTGCGTAGCTACTTGACTTTCATAGGGGCCTCCAAGTTCACAATTATCACAATCTTTATAGGGTCCACCATCAGTCCTTGCTTGCACACAACATGACCCAACAAGATCCCAAAAGGAATGCAAAATATCAGGGAAAATTTTAAGAACCACCCTAAATTTATATGTATAATAAATGGGCTAATCCCCATGATACATAGGAAAAATGGAAGGCAATTTTATCAATAATATAATATGTATATATATTTTTTTTGGCAAATCTCTCACCAAATTATATTATCTTGTACAGTGATGGAGAATTTTTCACTGAATTATAAAATCTTGTAAGATCTTGGCAAATCTTTTACTGAATAATAAAACATTGTGAAGTTTTGGCGAATGTTTTGTTAAAGTATGAAACCATATATGATAATAAGAAAACATATTCATTAAACTGTAATATACTAACATACATGTTTGGAAAAAAGAAACATAATTTTCTCTTCCTACAAACAATGTTTCAAGTTTCAGTGGCCGTGTTTGTCAAGTTTCTTACAATACACTCTTCAATATCCTTCTATTAGTTTTGATAATATTCCACAAGAAAGTTCTTCTAGGTGTTGGTATTGACAACGAGTTCTGTCAAGGTAGGAGAGATTAATATTTTCTCAACAACGTTTGTCAAGCTACCACTTTTTTCAAGTTATCAAATTTCTTTCTTATTCCATAGACTCCAACTGTGAGATAAAAAAAACACATCAAGTTTGTTTACCCCAACACGCCAACAAGTAGCAAGCCCCAACTATATTATATAAGAAAGTATTAGGTATCCCAAAGGCTTGAAGGGGATCTAATTGAAAGAAGCAACCATTGTGAGAATCCTTCCAACCAATATATGAATATATAAATGTAGATTTATTATTATTTTAATTGGAAGTATTCAATTAAATAATAAAATTTAATTACGTCTCTCCTAATCTAAATTGCTTATTAGCATAATTCACTACCCTCATAGGTCTCGCATTTTTTAATAGCGTTATAGCATGTAGATTAATTTCCTTTTTGGTGAACAATCTCCACCTTTTAGGAAAATATGGTGCTGATCCAGGTGGATGTTGGTGGCCACCCACCTATCCCATTTGGACCCCCGCAACTGTCTCTTTCAGTTTTTTAGTTTCCGTAATTGTAGCACAATTTACTAATTTTAGCAGTTTTTCGGGTCCTGAACTTCCGGAGCCGTTTTGAGGCCCTAAACGACGTTTTTTGGGAAATC
>APFE030157017.1:68697-94273 GCA_000404065.3 Pinus taeda
AGCCTCATTGTAACACAGTTTCAGAATAGTTCAGAGGCATGTAGTCACCACATCTCTTCTCAGAGATAAGCTACCGTCGCCCTAGCTGGTTTGTTTCCATTTCTGGTTGTAAGCATATTTCAGTATTTTCCATTAATGAAATGAAGTATTATTTCCGCTGCATATTTGTGTATATGGTTATCTCTGTATTTTGTTGCGTTCTTGTTTAAACCCGGATCAGGTGCAGTGGCTCGAACCCCTACAAATCATTAGGACAAACTAAGAATAGCACAGAAGATGAAAGGTTGTACAAAACCGCTTATTTTTCAAACAACTAATCCAACATCAGTGCCTAAAATTTTTCATGAAGATATCATATTGAGAATGTTTGAAAAATGGTGAGAGATCTTCTGCGAGGGTGATGCAGAAAGAGTGATAAGGTTTCATTGTTTTGAATTTTTTTTGTTAAATCAGAAAAAGTCAAAAACCAATATTAATGGAGATATTGGTATTTTTTACTAAATTTTGTGAAGTGACTAAATCTAGCTTTAACCATTCACCTTAAGATGTTTTTACAATATAACTTCCTAAGTCTATTTAATATCTTCATTATCATAAAAACCAACCTGTATCCATTTTAACTCCACATCTACCACTCTTAGGGGGATGAGGATGAAATCTATTTATCCCTCTGATCACTTAGTAGACCCAGAATTAAGATGGATCTAAGATGATAGAATTTCCCCTTTAAATAGTCTATACTCAATGAATACCATGGTATTACCATGGGTCAATACCATGGGTTATAATAAACCCTGAGAGGGATCAAATATTTTTTCACTCTATGCTAGTTTGCATATCACGATATTTGATCCCTCTCGGGGCTTAGTAGATCCAGAGTAAAGATGATCTATATTGTTTTAAATCCCCCATTTAAATAGGCTACGTGAATACCATGGGTCAATACCGTGTGCCATTTTTATTTTTATTAATACTAATATTAGGGTTAACAATGTTTTTTGCATGGTATTAATAATAATCTAGCCCATGGTATTTGGGCCATAGTATTTTGCCCATAGGTTTCACCTAAATATAACGCATTTTTGAGTGTTCGTAAATATAAGATGACTTATGGAGTAAATATAAAAAAATGTTTTATTTGTTTACCATAGCTCTCCTTTATTTATATTTTTATTAATTTACCATACCTCTGTTACAAATATGGTATTTGGCCCATAGAATTCACTTAAAAAAAACCTCTTTTTAAGCCTTTCATAAATAGAAAGAGGGTTATGGACTAAATACAAAAAGAGGTTTTTATTTATTTACCATACGTCTAGTTTATTTATATTTTTATTTATTTACCATACCTTTTGAGTAAGTATAAAAACAGGTTTTATTTATTTACCAAACCTCCACTTCATTTATATTTTATTTGTTTACACCCTTGCAAGTATATAAGGTGACTTATGGAGTAAATATTAAAAAATATTTTATTTATTTACCATACCTCTCATTTATTTATATTTTTATTAATTTACCATACCTCTTTTTTGAATATGGTATTTGGCTCATAGGATTCACTTAAATAAAACCTATTCTTGAAAATTAGGGCGAATGGAAGGTTGTAACTTCTAATTTCAAGGGCTAAATTTACCTTTTTTACTCTCTCCCTTAAAATAAGGTGGGCTATTTGAGGCGATTTGTAAAAATGTACTATGATACAAAATATTCACCCACTAGAAATTTAAAACCCCTTAATTTCGCGTAAGGGTGAACATTCGCCCCTAAAATTTTCCTTGCAAAATATGATTTTTTTCAAATTCAGCGTGATCTGGTATCTGCGATATGTATCCAACATCAGACACAGACTATCTACATGGCGCTTTACTAATCCAAACACCGTCCAATCATCAAAGTATACCTCCGGAAATTTATGAATGAACTCCTTGAACACTGCTATGACTACGCGGGAAAATACCGTAGGCGCATTCTTTAGTCCAAACGGCATCACAGTGTACTAGAAACAACCCCACTCCATCGTGAAGGTCATCTTGCTTCTATCCTTTGGTGCCATCTTGATTTGATGATACCCTGAAAACCTATCAGTAAAGGAATAGGCCTCCTACCCTCCAACATTGTCTAGCACTTCGTCTGTGAACGATGTCAGAAATGGATGATGGACACATGCATTGTTAAGCTTCCACAGATCAACGTAGATCCTTATTTCTCCTTTTTGTTTCTTCTCTTGAAACACCATCGGGCTCACCCAATCAAATTCTTCGACAGGTTCTATGATTCTTGCCTCCAGCATCTTATCCAGCTCTTGGTGAACCTTTTGCTTATACTTAGGATTAAGGTGATAAGGCCTCTGTTTAATAGGCTTCACATCTGGTTTCAATGTGATCTTCATAACGTTCTGCCCTTTAGATCTAAGAACTTAGTGGGAAAGAGATCTTCGTATTGGCGAATTAATTCAACAACTTTATCTACTATAGTGTTGTCCCAGTAATCTCCAATTTTCACGAACTTTGGTTCTTCTTCAGTTCCAATGTTTACTTGCTTTGTCTTCAAAGGTGTGGAGATGTCTAGGTTTTCTATTTTTGGGTCTTCGACTTCACGATGCCCTTCCACCTCTGGAATATTGATGTTCCTTGGGTCTTCTTATTCTTCTTCAGCGGTCACATTACAACACTCTAGTGCGTGGCGCAGCTGGGTGCTCCGGTCTGGTTGGGTCCATTCCATAGGTTCTATCAGTGTTATGAAGATAACCGCTTTAATTTTTTGTAGTGCTTCATCGATGCTTGCAAACTTGTCCTCAAAACTAAAAGTCAATAAGAACCCTTCCTTCAATACGTCCCACTTCGTCGTGTGACGGCGGAGCTCCGTTTCCAAATACAAGTTCATGGGAATTGTATCTAAGGTATGGAAACATATGTGTATCCAGTTTGGGTACAATTCTGTTCCCCATGCTTTAGCCCATTTCGCTAGGTGATCGCGTGGATCATCCCTTCCATTATAATTCTCAGTCAATCTGGTGTTAGCATGCCCAAACCGTAGCTTCATCATTCTTTTGTAATATCGTCATCCAACAAACTATCCTTATGTGTACCCAACCATCGTGTAGGCGTAGTGCATAGTGCTAACTCTAATGCTTGGAAGCGGTGGTCCTCAGGGACTTCGCACTCAAATACATCCAAAAATAGATCTATGTTAGTTAAACCATCATAATAAGGTGATTTTCTTACCTCCAACGAAACACAGCGCAACGACTTCGTCATCATATTACATTGCAATGTAGACACTTCACGTAAGCGATTCTTCTAATGCTCTAACTCCTCGTCTAAATCAGAGGTGTAGGAACTCTCCCGTTCCCATGCAATTCGTCCATCTGCCGTTAGATTGATTCAGTCCTAATCTCACGATGTTATCTTGTAAATCTAATCCAGTTCATCATCACTTTATACATAATCGCAAACTGGTTCAGTATAGCGCGCCCCTTCTACAGGATCCAGTGGGACTATAACCCGAAGCAACTTTCTTTCAAATGACATTGTCCTTTTCTTCAAATTGATGACCCCATTCATATCAATAGCCCTTAGGAGCATAGGGTAGGGATTACTATCATCAACGATTTATATAACTTCAAAGTCGGCCACCGTGCTCACACCTTCTATATAAACTGTTACTTCATATAACTGTCCCATGGGGATGATTTTTTGCTAGTTCACCATTCTGAGCTGAATTGGGGACCACTGCAGCGTAAGTCTTCCCATCCTTTCCCATGTCTGTTTTGGTAATGCATTCACATCGAACCCCAGATCCAAAATGACCTGGTCCATTTCATAATCACCTATCTACGCGGTTAGCCTCATCTCTCGCCCTGTTCATTCCTCGTGCTTTCCAATCTTTCTGAGCACGCGGTTTTCACTAGGGGCCTTTTCCTTGCTGGCACATTTATTTATTAGTTCCTGTAGGCCTTCCACAGCCTTGCTATCATGCAATAGTTTCATGCAAGTTTCCAAAAATGTAGTGAATAAGAAGGGTCAACATCTGTAGGCGCACTGAGTTCTTGTATCTTTCCCTCGCTTCTCGAGGTGGAGGCCTCTGTGAAGATCTTCTTGGCTTCCATAAAAGTTTCCTTAGCACGGTCCAGGTCAAAGCCGCCTTCTTTCTCTGGTGCTTTGTGGACCCATCCTTCTTCTTCAGGTTGTTTACTCTTATTAGCGCCAGTCGTCATTCCACTTCTTAGCACAATATTAATGCTTTGGTCTTCTTCACGGGTCTTAGCCTTCATCATCTGTAGATTCTACATAAGCTGTTGAGGTCGTGTTTTCTTCTCTTGCATTTTAGCTATTAGCACCAGGAATTCTTCTATAGTATGGTCAAACTGTCTGCAGTATTGACATGATGTGTGCATAGGATTCTGGCACTCTCACGCATAGTGCCCCGACTGTCCGCAGTTGTAGTAGATAATCTGACCACAACCTCTACTAGGTCCTCCTCCTCCTTGATCCTATCCTCAACCCTGATAACCTCCGCGCGCTCCTCCGACGCCTTGATCTGGAGGTTGAGTTTCTTCTTGCATACGGTATGTATGGGTCCTTTCCATCATCATCTCATAGCTCCGACAATGGATCTCATCGTGGCCCACAGATTTGTAGAAATTACAAAATAACTATTGGGGTGTCTGAACGAAATTCTAAAGTAAATGGAAATTGTCCATCGCATGTTGGCAAGTAACTTGAAAAATGGCATACCACGGCGCAACTCCCATACTTGGCCCTGCTGGGGCTTCTGGTTTCAGGGGAATTGACCCCCCTCCTGTAATATAATTCGCGTACACGGGATAGTGATCCTTATCGTGCATGTGGCCCTTCCACTTCAAACACCAGATGTCCACGCGTACTTCTGGATTAGTCTCCTTGTGTTTCTTCAAACTTTGTAACTCTAGGTGTAAGCTTGCTAATTGTGAGTGGATCTGCCATAACCCCAGGTTCGTAAATTGAATAGGGGATGCTTGCAGCCTCATTGCGATCTCTAGCTTTTGCCTGTATTTCTATCTTTTGTTGTGACAGGGCGATTCTCAAGTGGGGCATAAGGGACGCTATAAACCATTAGCAATGATGGTTATCTGTGATCTGCATATTAGCCTCTCTGATTTGACACTTCAACCTCTGATCAAATTCCCAAGCCGTCTCATCAACCCTCATCATGATCTCTTTAAATCCAATTACTGACTGTGAGTTAGACTTAGGCTTACTAAACTCTTTGTTTAAAGCCACCTTATTTTTTGCTAGTGTCGCAAGAGAGTTATCAACACAGAACTTAATGTACCAAGTTAGTGTGTGATCCTACAAAGTGGTAACCAACTATGCCTTCTTTATATTGTCATCAGTAATCTGTTGCGCTCTCCATACAATGTTCACAACAAACCAGAAATGCTTTGCATATTCACTTCTTATGACCTTGAAGATTGGCATCTTCATCATGTTTGCCATGTTGAATGGTGGTGGTGGGAGGGGGGGTGTGGGCGAAGGTGTATGCAGTGGAGGTGGAGGTGGAGGTGGAGTAGAAGGATGATTTGCTTGAGGAATCGCTTGAGTGATTAGCTAAATAGCACTTCGTGGCATAGTCGACCCCGCCCCTTCGTCGTCACTTGAAGGAGGTCCAATCAATGGACTATACTCTGGTCAAGAATCATCCACTTCACGTAGCTCTGAACATCAAGGTAACGACATCACCTATTTTTCACATAACAACATTTTAATCCAAGTATTCAATGATATTAAGTACTTACCTCGTGGTCCTTTGAAAATTCGTTGCTTCGCTTCACTATAGCTGACTGAGGTATCAACTACAAATTCTATAAAAATCCCTCCTAGAATTCGATCGAGCCAATGATCGATAACCTGTGCGATCTTGTTTTCAGAGGCTTCTAGTCGTCACACTAACTCTAGAGTCCACACTATAGAACTATCGAGCTTCCACCTTCCTTGAATGTCAATTTGGCTAACCACTCATATATTTCAATGGGGAAGGTGCAGAAGAAGATCTCGTGTATCTCTGTATATAGGTACTTGTTCAGCCACTCTTCCTTCGACAGGCGCAAATTCCTGTTTTCTTGCACCACAAACTTGTGAATCTTCCGATCCAACCACTTTTCAATTTCTTTCTTGGTTACATTCCAACGGTGCGACATCACATATCTCTTTCAAGCAGATCTCAGTCCCAAAAACGAAACCATTTGTTGGCTTAGGGGGTCTTGACCCAGGTTCGGAGTTAGTACACCAACAAACAAAACCCTACACTACTAGCCCTTTCGGCAACAACTCACGCAGTGTAGGTTGCAGTCTCACCCAAAGCAGTATGGGGGGATGCAAGAACCAAGTTTTTGCATCCAGAGACTAGTGTGATGTCTTCCAGTGCCTTGGATCTGCCTTCGCGTAGAACGATAAACTCTTAGGGCTCGATACTGTAACTCTGTTAAAGTGGCCTTTAGACCCTCATGAAGGTCTATGATTAGTCCTTGTGGACCTTTAACACTTAATTTACCTACTTACACGCATCAGAAAGCAATCCTAGATTGGTGTTCGCACAGATCTACTTGAGTCATCAGTAAACATAAGAGAATTCACTAGAGTCTTCACGGAAGTTTTGAAATATTCATTGTGTATATTATTAAGATAGATTCAAGATAATCACATAGCATTTATCAATAATTCATAAGACATGTCATTTATTAGCAGCATATAACATTAACAGAGATAAACAAAAATACTCAGGAATTCTTCGGAAAATTGTCTTTACTGATCTTCAATTCAAGGATTACAGACTAAAATTGCCCTGCGCACACAGCTGCAGAGGTCCGAACACTCAACTGCAGACTCTACCCAGGCCTCTGTGCACTCAGTTGCAGAGCCTTTCTTCTTCTAAGCCTTCCTGAACCTTTCTCTCTTCTATCTTACCCTCTTCTACTCTACTGCCTTAAACTCTCTAAGACACACCTATTTATAGTGATTTTCATACAATGCCATGGTCTGCAGACCATGGGTGAATCTCAAAACTGACTCAAAACTTATCCAAAACAAAGGGCTAAGCCACTTTGACTCCTATTCATCTACACGCTCCGCATCCACAAATTGTGGAGACTTTATATTATTTACAAAATTGTACCAAAATTTGGGTTATCTTTACCCCAATTAACCCAGGGGACCCCATCCCGACAATTGGCTAAGTCGTTATACAATCCAATGTATCACATAGGTAGGAGCAGTACAATTAGAGAAACTTAATGGGGAACCCATCGAAGGATTTGTCAACGAGAGTTAGCTGAAACTCTACAAGAGCGACTCACCCATTTTGCAGGGGATCCACACTATGCAATGTAAAAAAAGGAGAGGTGAGAGTAATTTTAACCAGAAATCATACACAAGTATGGAGGAAGGAACACATCATAAGCATGCACTAAGGTGATAGATTATTATTCAACACGAATAAAAAAGAGAGCAGTAAATAAATATTGAACTGAGAAACATCATGACAAGCCACATCAGACATACGCAATGACTACGACGGGATTGAAAATCCACTTCACTAAAAGTCACATGAGTAATCTATATTGACGCATATCGATTCACGACAACAAATATGATAGGAGATGTCGAGGATAGGATGTTTGCAAGCGTAAGTATACAAACTAGGGATTTACATACCGGGACAATTAATTTTGATAGTAGATTGAATCAATTATGACAAATTTCACATTATACTACAACAAGGAAAGAATTTTATGAATTTCAGCAACAATCGAGTGAATTCATTGTATTGACAAGGAATGACAATGATTCTAAATTGCAGAGTGAGGAAGCATTGGAAAAATTTGGAAGAAACCATTAGGAGAGGAGGATAGAAGAAGAAGGTCGGAACTATGATGTCAAGAGCATCAAATGATGTTGTGCAGTTTGTGGAAAATCCATTCAACGCACTCGTTCTAAACAATGCAACATGTGCGAAGTTTTCAAAGGAATATATACCACTGACGAAGTTGAACATAACAATAGTTATTAGAATTCATGGGGATACTACACATATCCCACAAAGGAGTCTCATTCTCGACAAACATTGTCGATATGTTTGAAGTTGTGTATATTACAAGATTTAGAAGGAATCGACCTTGCATGCATTGTGAAGTGGCATGCAGATCTTTGTGGAAAAGTGAGGTGCAAGAGTATCGTTGAAGAATAATACCACAAGAAACGAAAGTAGCAGTAGAAGAGTGAAAGCACCAAATTTTGAAACCAGTACCATGGCCATGATGGAAGCAACATGGAAAGGCAGAAGAACTGAGTGGCTTGGGACAAGGCTTAGGTGAGTGTTGGGGGCCTATTGGAGTAGCAATTTTGAGGAGGATTTTTGGGATCTATGTAGAGGAGAACTGTAGAGGAGAACTGCACAGAACAAAGTTGTGAAGAAGGGTGGACCAAAGGTCAACATGTAGAATACGAGAAAGAATTTAGACTAGTTTTAGGTTTGTTTTACCTATAGTATTAGGAATATCCCATGATAAATGTAGTTTGTTTTGTTGGCTTCATGCCCTAATATAAAACTATAAACAAATAAAGTCGCGAGGTGATAGTGAGGATATATTAGCAAGGTTTTTATACATAGGTGAAGTTAGACTTAGAGATCGAATGTATGTTCCACGTTGTAAATTGATGGATTAGGCCACTGAGCCGCAACAATGGAAATGTAATGAAGGATTTTCTGATTTCATACAAATATCTATTGGGTTCATTGGTTGTTATTGTACATTATGTTATGAATGATTTGATTATCTATTGTCTATTTATTTTTCTTTGGTTTCAAGTCTCTTTCACCACTACAAAATTATCATCATTCCTGTAGTCCCTCATAAGATGCCTCAGGTGAGACTTCACCTACTCGCGGGTGATGTCAAAAGGGTTTGTGGTTCAGTGCTTTTGTTGGTTTCTTTACTTTAAACCTGTGTCTTCCCTCTCCGCACCAACAATACTCTACATGTAAAAATATAGTACAAACTTTAAGTATATAAAAATTGAAAAGAAAATACAAAAATAAGAATATGCTTAATTTTTTTTTGGTGGTGTAAACTTAAGTTTTTTTCATAACTAGGTTGACCCTAAGTCGGGGCTAGCTCATTTATTGGATAGAAGAAGACTAATCCGCCCACAATTGGATGCTTATCACTAGGATTGTGTGAGGCTCAGTTGAGCCTAGATGCCCCTTGAGGAGTTTAATTCTGTCAAAGTGACTTATGTTGTCACTTCTCCCCATGAAATTTAAACTTGTGACGTGACAAGGACTAAACCCCACACAAACCAAGTTAAGTTACTAAAGTATAATTATCTTTAATAAAAATATAAGTAAAATTGACATGGAAATTTAATGAGATTCAAG
The DNA here is from genome assembly GCA_000404065.3 of Pinus taeda. Lineage (NCBI taxonomy): Eukaryota > Viridiplantae > Streptophyta > Pinopsida > Pinales > Pinaceae > Pinus > Pinus taeda. The sequence goes on from APFE030157017.1 coordinate 78,115, forward strand.
CTTGGAAGGTTGACATAAATATGATTATTAAAATAATTATTTTTTATTAGTAATAAATTTAAATTTAAATGATAACACAATTAACTTCAAAGACATAAATCTAAATCTAAATTTAATATATAAATATATTGGATGATTGTCAAATTTAGTTAAAAATTATCAACATTTTACTATCCATTTATAGAGCACAAATTTGTTAGGGGAGATAGGATTAAATTAATTAAACCAATTAAAGAAAGTGCAAAGTGATAAAATTGTATGATCATGGTCATAAATAAAGAAAGCCATTCACATTGAAGATTATAAACATGGAAGCTGTTGACAAGTTGATCATCGATTGATTTTTAATAACACTAGGTTTATGATAGTTAATAACACTACGCATAAACAAAGTGATGATCAATAAAGAAGCTTATTGACAAAGGGGCATAGATAAATATATGTTACATAGAAAAAAAAGGATGTGATATATGGTCTTGTTTATAATTGCATAATGCAAATGGTGGTCATTAACGGCGATAAAGAATGTGATATATGGTATTGTTTATAATTGCATAAGGAAAATGGTGGTCATTAATCATTAATGATGATAAAGAGGAAAAATATTTTAAGGAAAATGGTTGAAAAATATTTTAAGGAAAATGGTTGTCATTAATGATGATAGAGAGGAAAAATGATTTTAGAAACATAGGTGACATAAGGGATTGGATAAAAGGAATAATTAAGTATATATTAACATAAAATTATATTTTAGAAAGTAAAATGATATAAAATGTATAGGAGTTATATCAACTAAAAGAGTTAGGATTTTTCTTATAAAAATTTTAGATGGTACATAATGGTATTATAAATTAGAAAATACCAACTTCTAATATATCTTTTATATATATTCGTTTTGTGGAGGGTGTTTAAATGATGGGGTGAAATTTATTAACGGATATGAATGTATTTTAATTAATGATGGGTTAGTAAAATGGTATAAAATGTAAAAGATTTATATATCAAAGAGTTAGGATTTTTTTTAATAAAATTTTTAGATTTTACATAATGATATGATTTTTTTTTTTTTTGGAGGGTGTTTAAATAATGGGGTGAACTTTATTAATTGATATGAATGTAGTTTAATTAATGATGGGGAGTAGTGTTATTACTAAATGACATTTTATATGGGAGGTTATAAGATGAAAAATTGAGCGGAATTTGATAGGTTGTGAAAGAGGATGATGGAAAGGTTTATGGATGTGTGAGAGTCTGGGGAAGGTGACAACCCACTTCAAGCTCAGACCTGAGGTGAAAATAAATAAACAATTATGTATGAATTAAGCTGGAAAAAAGAGTATGACGACATAGGTTGGGGGAAGGATGACATAGGTTGGGAAACCTATAACTTATATACTAGTTCATGGACCTCTTATTAGAAATTATTTAACAAAGCAATAGAACACATAAAATATTGTGAAAACACAAACATAGAAAAACATAAAACAAGAGAGACACATATATACATGGTTTAGCCAATGTAGGCTACGTCCACGGAGAAACAACCTGACCTTCCTTTTATATTATCCAACAAAATGAAGAGATACACCCTATAACAAATCTGTTGTAATTTCCTCTTTGCTTTCATATAATCTCCTCTCTCTTTCTCGCACAGAATAATCATACACAACCACAATATAATTTCCTCATATAAACCTATGGTTTCCTTCTAAGGTAAAAAATCATAAATTAACATAACTTCTACCGTTAGATCTTCCACCCAATGGACGACTCAGATTGACTATGAAATTACAATATTTTACGAGGCAAGTTTTCATCTATTTTTTGCTTCGGGGGTCATGCCCTTGAACCCTTGCGAGGGAGGGGCTCCAAAGAATTGCAACTCCCCCCCTCTGGCAACAATAGTTTGGGGGGGGCGGGGAAGCCCTCCCACACCCCCCCGTTAGGGACTAGGATCCAACCACGGCTAAAACAAAAGCCTCTGAACAATCAGGAAGATAATCAAGCTCCACACCCAACACCTCTCATTGCACAAACATTGTTGAATGTTTCTATTCTCTATGAAATTACTTTCTTGAGAATGGAAATCTAAGAAAAAAGGTGAACTACTGTATGTTGGGTAATGTACATATCCTTGCATTTTTCTCGTCCTTAGTTGGAAGCTAAGCAGGTTGGGATTTGCTTTGACCATGGAACTGCAACTGTAAAAAAAGGTATTGCAGTTTTGCAATTTATCTCATTTTCCCCTTGAACAATATTGTAGCTATAAATGTGATGATAATAGTGTTATTAGGAAATTATGGTTACATAGTATTCAATTTTTATATTCCCACTCTGGGCTTATTAACTCTAGTTGGATTTCATTATATGGAAATCAAAGTTGACTCTTCAATTTAGGTGATGAATCTGATTGTGCTTAGTATCAATCCTTGGATTATTTCCTTGCTAAATTTGTTGGGGACTCGCTCCTAGGGTTTTTAAGTTCCTAAATTTGTTTCATCCTATGTTTCCCCTTTGTAAGTAGTGTTTCACCCACCTTGCTCATTATCGGTCCTTTCCCTCTTTGTGTGATTCAATATCCATTGGCTCTGGTCAATGTTTCATGTCCCGGGGTGGTGTATAATTTTGAGTCTGATAAGATGGTCATGCGTCACCTTTTAATTGCTCATCTCACTTAGCAAAGAGGCCACCCTGGGTATCCCCTTATCTCCAACTCACCTCCCTCTACTGCAGATCAAACTCGTGCACAATCAACTACCCATTCCACGATGGATAGATATAGAAATATTATCCCTGTAATGATACATAGAGTTGCTTCTTAAGTGGAAGACCAAGTGAGACAGAGTAGAAGATTTATTCCTGACCTGGATGTGGAAAGAGAGACAAGAGTTTGGATCCCTGATGTAGTCAGCTCAACCAGACCTCAGTCCTCATCATAAATGCAAACAACCAACCTATATTGGCACATGAAAACACTGATGGAAAATGTGCTCACTGATAGAGTTGACACACAACATGATCTAATAATTTATATAGCTGAAATAGTGGAGAAGGTAGACAAGATGAAAAGGAAAATGATAAAGCTGACAAAGGCATTGGGAAATTATGCTAATTTCTCCCTTGAAAAGGAAAGCGAAAAACAACCACCTTTTTAGGTAGACCCCTCCTAATTGAATTTATCGACTAAAGAAGGCACACCTCAAAAAGTTGTAATGTTTATGTTTAGTAGTTATATTTTATGTTAGTTCATATTTTGAAAGACACTATAATTATCCATGTCACTTTATCAAGAAAATTTTAAACTTATTATACTACTCATCTACTTTCCTTAACAAACTAGTAAAAAAAACACTTTTGTTATATATATGTGCTCCACAATAATTAAACAGACCTTATATATATTATATAATAATTAAATTTTTATTTTATAAATTCATATCAATCAACAATCTCTATTTATATAAAATTTAAGCATATAAATATTCAAAATACTTTATTAACATTCCTCAACGTTACTTATTTAAAGATTTAAAATATTCATTCAATGAACAAAATTCCTCCAAAAAACACCTGAAAATCCGATATGGAGTAGAACTCCTAACATAATTTAGGATCAAGTAATTTGTTTATTTTACAATTTAAAATGGTGCAGCTACCATATTCAAAATTTATTTTAATTATAAATTTCAAATTAATCAAAGTCAATTTGTTTAACTCAAACCAACGTGGGTCATGACAATATACAATCATACTATAATGTTATGAATATCATGGCTGACAACTTATAAAATCACCTACCAATTTTTTGACCAATAAAAGTATGGATCACAATTGTCTTCACATGGTATGTGACAGAGAATTCACATGATCTTAGGCTGACAAGAGCCTTCCCTACCCAATCACCATCAGACTTATCTCCCTACGCTGCAGTTTTCTCAGACCCATGATTTCCAAGACAAACCGCGGTTAGGTAACTTAATCATCAAGTTTCATTTCATTCCTGTCATTACTTAATCATCAAGTTTTATTTTTTTATAATTTTATAATATATTAGATTATTTTTCAAGTTATTTTTAAAATGTCTTTATTTACATTACACACAAAACATATTTTATTCACATATAAAAACCAAAAAAGGCAGTGGTAGTTAAAATGTTGCTATTGGAATCATAAGTAATGGTTGTTAAAATGTTGTCATTTACCTCCCAAACAAAATACATTAAAATAAAATGATCCCATCTTATCCTATCAACATATTGTTATAAAAAAATAAACAATATAAAAACAAACTCACTTAAATATGGAGGGACCAATAAATTTTAACATGAATATAATATATTTCTTTCCTTAAAAAAAGGAAACAGGCTTTAAAATAAAGAGTTCATACTTTTCTAATTCCAAGCACCAATCAATTCAACAAATAGATAGAATGCAATCAAAATTCTCATGCAAGCACCAATTAATCCAATAAAGAGATAAAATAAGAAGATTGTAAGTAAATAAAATGTAAAATTCTTGATAAAAATATAAATATTTGAATACAAATTATTAAAAAACACATAAATTTTATTTAAGATATAGAACATATTTTTAATAGTGGTATGTAGTTTATTAAAATTATATTGTGATATTGGAGTGACCAATATATCAAAAATAAATTTGTTTAATTATTAAATATGGCTGGATAAAGTGGGTTGATATCTATTAACGTTGTTATTGATATACAATTTACTAAATTAAGTTGTTAATTAAAATAAAAAATAATAATATACTTATATCTTTTAAAAATATAAAAAAAATTGTTTTTAATAAAAAATTAGAACTTTCTATACTATTTTTTTAAATTTAAAGATTTTTTTAACTTTAAATAATATTTTCTATATAATGACAAATGAGTGAATTCAAGGCATAAGTTAGAAATTTGTATAAACTTTCAAAGGCAATAAATGATGTACATGTACTAATGATAACGTATAACATGGTTAATATTGACTTGTGGCATAAAGGATTAGGATGTATGAATGTCTAAAGCATATAACAAATAAGTAGTTGTGAAACAATTGCAAGGTGCATCATAGTTGGAAATGAATACAGGATTAGGATGCATGAATGTCCAAAGCATATAACAAATAAGTAGTTGTGAAACAATTGCAAGATGCATCATAGTTGGAAATGAGTACAAGTTTGTCACGTTATCAAAACTAATATATGACCCTAAGTAATCATAACATGCTTGGCTTAACTAGATAGATCGCCATCTTTTGGTTAATTACTTCAAAAGAGAAACTCTTAACACTATTTTTTACATAAAAAAAGCTTAATAATATTTTATCATTCTAACATTATATGTAAATGATATTATTTTGTAAATAATAATCTACTACACTTTAAACATTAAAATTATAGATTACCCATATCTACGTTATTATCTTGGCATCCCTATTACTTGTGATAGACGTTGCCAGAAATAAATGGCTGATTACTTAGTCACTAAAGAAAAATATATATAATAACATCACATATCATGAGTATTGATTTGGATACAAATTTTAATGGAAGATTTGAATTTTAAACATTATATCCATAAATCTACTTTTAATAATTAAAGTTACCTCACCATTATTAAATATCCAAAACCCCTTATAAAAAAAATGTTATTCGCCACCATTTCATTTGTAATAAATTGCAGGATAATGAAATCATGATAGAATAAAGTCTTGCATCAAATTTGATAACCTGCATCTTTACTCAACCTTTTCCTCAAATCAAATTCAAATTCGTAGGTCCTAGTGAAATGTATTTCCCAAATATTACAAATAAGTTCATCGAGTTTTTAATGTCCAAAACATCACCTCCACTTTTTATGGAATTATGCTAGTGAGATTTCATTAAGAAGTGTTTGAAAATTTAATTATATTTTTTCATTGGTATTGACTACATCCAAGACGGATTGACTTCCCATATGCAGTAAGATCTGGTCGCTTTCTTCCAAAAGAGAGGCATTTTCACATGGGACAAACTTATTAAATCCTGGTCTAACACCACCGGTTTGGATGGAAGCTGCAGATCTCTCAATGCCCCCACATTTTCGGCCTATGTGGAATTTTGTTCGCCAAAAATTACAGGGACTGGCTATAAGAAGATCGGGGACAAAAGATGTTTTGGCTTGGAATCTGCCACGTGCTCCTTCACCTGTTCGTGTAAAGGACATTTATGCTGCACTTTCCTTTAAGCAAGCTCACTCAGACCAACATATTTTCCCATTCTCTCCTTAGAAAGTTGCATGTCCTCTTAAGATGGTACTCTTTTCATGGCTCCTATTCCGGAATAGGAATCTTACGTGGGAGGTGTTACAGAAGAAAGGTTGGCAAGGTCCTGGATGTTGTGCCTTATGTTTGTCAAATGAAGAGACAAACTACCATTTGTTCTTTCACTGTCAAGCCTCTCAGCAAATCTGGTATGAACTCTGTTTATCCTTGGATTTTCCTTACCTTGGTTTTCCTTCTGTACAAGATGGTTTTTTCTGGTGGTGTGCTCAGACAGACTCTCGGTGCACTTTGTTTCTCTTGGTCTGTTGGACTATCTGGAAGTGGAGGAATGATTCCATCTTTAACAAATCTTGGAGGCCCACTTCTTCCATTTTGCTTAGCGTCAAGGCTTTCCTCGACTACCTGGGAAATTAGGCTTCCATTTTTCAATGACACGCAAGCCATATGGAATATTTTTATGAACATACTGCTTTCATGTTATGTCTTATGTACATCTCCGCCTATATGGTTACTACATTACAACCCATCTGTGATTGTTTTGACTTGTTTCTCTATGCATCTATGGCTTTGGACTACAACATGCTATATTTTGCTATGATCTGAACCATACCTTGTTAGATTTTGGTTTAAGATTTATAAACCGAATATATGTAAATTGATACTTTCATCAATATAAAATATGATTTTTCTTTTGAAAAAAATATAAATGTAGTGTCTAAGGTACCCATAAAAATAATCTTCATATTTTAAATGAATAAGATGAATATGGGAGTTCTCTTCAATTTGTTTCGCAATTTGATTCTCAATGAATAAAATATTTTTTTTTTGAATTTTAACATTTTATATTAGAGGTTGTATTAATGTCTTGCCATTTTGTTTTCTATGAGGTTTTAAATTTAGAAAATTTTTATTTGACCCACAATTAATTATGATACTTTGACGGGTTTTAGCATTGGTGCATAGGTTTTGGATCAATGAGTTTCTTAAGTTTGAAAATATTTAAGTTTTTCATAATTAAATTTACATCTACACAGTTGTTTATGAGTTATTTGTTGTAGGTTTTGATTTTGTTAAGGATGGGGAGAATATCCTTATTTTATTATGAAACATTGCTATTCTACATGTCTGAAATAATAATGGAAAATTTGAGCTCATAAAAATGAGTAAATAATTGTGAATAATCAAGCATATGCAATGAATGTTTTTTATATAGGTGCAAGTTAGTAAGGCATGGAGTTATCTAGTTGAAGGTTTTAACCCCGTAAATAAATTACCTACATATGAATTCTAACAACAAAAAATAAACAATGCGAGAGCATAACACATAAAACACATATACATAGAGATTTTCCCTTGGATCCCAAAATTGGGACTACCAAATTGATTTTTCATTATGTTCCTTTCAATATTACAATACATATGTATACATGCCGAATCATACAATACCATGGACCGAAAACCATCACGTCCAAAACCATGGACCGAAAACCATTGCGTCCAAAACCATGTGCGAAAATCATGCACAAAACCATAGGTAGCTCTGCCCAACCTAATATATGGTCCAAAAAAAAAAATCCTTGAGGTGCTACCCCAGACCTCATAGAGGGGGGCTATCTGCCCCCCTCAAACCCCCCTGTGACCACCCCGCTGTGCAATCGGTGCAACAAAGGGGGGTCTCCGCCCCCCCTCTAAACCCCGAGTTAACTACATCAGTTAGTCATGGAAAGAATATAACTCAAACCAACCTTCTCCCACTTGTTGTTTTCTTTCCATAGGAGGCCACAAGAGAGCTTAGTCATTTATCTAGCCCTACAATGCCCATTGTTTCTCTACACCAAGAGAACTTCTCAGAGCTCACAGATTTTGTCAATGCATCTGCAGTATTCTTCAAAGCGTCCACCTTTACCAGCAACACCCTTTTGTCTTCGATCATATCCCTCACAAAGTGATACTAAACATCAATGTGCTTTGTTTTTGAATGGTAAGCAGGGTTCTTTGTCAAGAAAATTGCACTTTGACTATCACAGTCTATCCTTATAGCTCCTTGTACTAATCCCATACTTGAACACAATCTTGGCAACCAAACTGCTTCCTTGCTTGCTTGAGTGGCTGTCATGTATTCTGCCTCTATAGTTGATAGTGCCACTACAGATTGTTTCTTACTCATCCAACTGATTGCACCTTCAAATAGGTTAAACACATACCCACTTGTAAATATTCTTTGATCTAGATCTCCAGCCCAGTCCACATCAAAAAAGCCATGGATATCCAAAACTCTGTCCAATCCCGGTCTTTCTTGGTAGCACAAACAATAATCACTCTTACCACGCAAATACCTAAAAACCCGCTTCACTTCTTTCCAGCGCTCCTTCCCTAGTTTTGACATAAACATGCTCAATACTCCCACTGCATGTGCAATGTCTAGTCAAGTACAGACCATTGCATACATCAAGCTACTCACTGCACTTGCATATGGAACATGGGACATGTCATCTTCCTCTTCTTGTGTCTTGGGACACTGCTCAGCAGGTAACTTCACACTTACAGGAATAGGAACCTTCACTGGTTTACTATCCTGCATATTAAACCTCTGCATTATTGTCTCGAAATACTTCCTATGGTTTAACCAGAGCTTCCTCTTTGCATGATCTCTTTTAATTTTCATGCCCAGAATATAGTTTGCAACACCAAGATCTTTCATGTCGAATTTGGAGGACAATTGGGTCTTCAAATCCTGGATAATTTCTTTGTCATTTCCAACTAGCAACATATCATCCACATACAAGACTAGATAACTAACACGGTCACCAATTAATTTAAAATACACACAGTGATATTCTTTGCTTTTGGTGAAGCTAAGTCCTCGTATAAATGTATCAAATTTTTGACACCACATCCTTGGTGACTGTTTTAACCCATTCAGAGACTTCTTTAACTTGCATACTAGTTCTTTCTTACCCTTCATTGCAAAACCTTTAGGTTGCTTCATGTAGATCTCCTCTTTCAGATTCCCGTGAAGAAATGTTGTCTTCACATCCATTTGTTCTACCTCAAAATCCAGAGTAGCAACAACAGATAAAAGTAATCTAATAGAAGCTACCTTGGAAATAGGAGAAAAAATATCATCAAAATCAATTCCCGACACTTAGGTATAATCTTTTGCTACCAACCGAGCTTTGCATTTCTCCACCTTTCCTTCTACATTTGTCTTCTTCTTGAACACCCATTTGCTGCCAATGGGTTTCCTTCCTGCAAACAACTCCACCAGATCCCAAGCCTCATTTTGTGCAAAGATGTCATTTCATCAACCATGACCTCTTTTTAGAGTTTTTCATCCTCTGAATCTACTGCTTCCTTCACAGTTCTAGGATCATCATCAATAATAGATAAAGCAAAATTTGAATAGAAAGCCGATGGACTATACCTTTCTAGCTGCCTTCTTTCTCGAACTGATATTCTCACACTTGGATTTTGTGGCTCTTCATCTTCTGATCCCTCTTCTGCTGTAGAGTCTGATTCTTCCTCCTTATGCTCAAACTCTATCTTCTCAGGTTCCTTTGGTTGGAATTCATGTTTAATAACATCTTTCACCTCTCTGAACACCACATCTGAACTGTACACAACCTTCCTTGTTACTAGGTTCCAAATCTTATAAACCTTTAAACCATCCTTGTACCCAAAAAAGATGCACTTTTGAGATTTACTATCCAACTTGGTTCTTTTCTCCTTTGGAACATGTACATATGCATCACATCCAAATACCCTCAAATTTGAAAGAGAGCGTTTCTTACCAGTCCATACCTCTTGTGGAGTCTTATCCTCCAACGCTAATGAAGGTGATTTGTTGACCAGGTAACATGTTGTCTCCACCGCCTCTGCCTAGAATTCCTGTCCTAAACTGACATCACTGGGCATGCTTGTTGGCCTTTCCATAAACATCTTGTTCATTCTTTCTGCAACTCCATTTTCCTCAATTTTGTATGGAGTAGTCTTCTCCCATGCTATACCACACTTCTTACAGAATTCTCCAAATTCCTTTTTGCAAAACTCTCCACTGTTATCTGTCCTCAACACCTTTATCGTCTTCTCTGTTTGGTTTTCCAACAAAGCTTTAAATTCTTTAAACCCGTCAAAGACTTCATATTTATTCTTAAGGAAGTATATCCATGTATTCCTTGAGAAGTCATCTATAAATGATACATAGTACACAGACTTATACAGTGATGGAACCTTCACAAGTCCAAACACATCACTGTGCACAAGTTCTAATATATGTTTCGCCCTCTTACCACTAGAGGGGAAACTTACCCGATTCTGCTTCCCATATACACAATTTTCACATAAATCAAAATTCAGAGAGCTATTACTCATACCTTCTACCATACCTTTACCATGAAGTATTCGAAGGCCCTTCTCTCCAATATGTCCAAGCCTTTGATGCCACAACATGGTCTTCTCTCCAAAGACCACTAGTTTTGCTGCTCCACTTTCAGGAACCATAGAACTGTTGTACCCATCAACAACAGTGCTACCTTGTAGCCGGTACATAGTTCCAATCCAAACTCCCCGCATCAATACCAGTGCTCCCCGAACCATCTTGCAGGTATCCTTCTCGAACACTGTTTTTACACTTGCATCATCCAACTTGCTTACAAAAATCAGAGTTCTAGCCAATGCACGAATATTCAGAACACCCGGAAGTGTTCTAACCCTTCCACCTTGCAACTTCAGCTTTATTTTTCTGTGACTAATGATTCTAGCCTTCTTGTCATCCCCCAAGAAGACATCACCACCATTATATTTCTCATACTCATAGAACCACTCTCTATGGGGAGTGAAGTGAAAGGATGCACATGAGTCAATCAACCATGCCTCATGATCTACATATGTACTTGAAGAAGCCAGGTACACATCCCCACCTTCATAAAAATGGTTTTCACCTCTGCAGAAGGAGCATCATCAGATACCTTTCCCTTATTATGAGCTTTAGATTAACAGTCCCTTTTGTAGTGCCCTTCCTTTCTGCATTTCCATTAAACCATCTTTACAGGTTTTCCTAGAGATTGAGATCTCCCTCTAGATTTAAATCTCCCACTCGATGACTTATTTTTGTTTCTGTTTTGGCACTGTCCTCATATAGACAAGGCATCACCATTCTGTCTCTCCATATTTTTCCGTCTCATCTCTTCCGTCAGCAAGGATGAGACTATTTCATCAAACTGCAAGGCAGTTGCATTGCTACCTATTGCAATAACCATACTATCCCATGAATCTGGTAGAGAACACAACAAAGTGATGCACTTATCTTCATCTGAAAAATTAATATCAACAGATAATAACCGACTTACCACAATATTAAATGCGTTCAGATGCTCTATCACTGAGTCTCCATCTTTCATCCTCAATTTATACAAAATTTTTCGTAGGAACAGTTTATTCACCAGAGACTTAAACTAGTACAAAGTCCCTAACTTGTCCCACAAAGCCTTCTGTTAAACACACATGGACAACAAGAGAATATAAAGGATAAAACATGAGAGTACAATTTTTATTAACAAGAGATATACATTTATAGTACATTATGTGACTGTTGAGTTCCACATCCCAAGGTCTCTTGGACTCCTTTTGTCTATTCGGCTTCCACACTAACCCATTGAGGATTAGGTGTCCAACATTCCCCCCTTAATCTGAAGGGTTATGTATGAGTCCAAGAAGAGAGCTGTAATACAAAATGTGCAAAAATGCATGGCAGCACTAAGTTGAATGTGCTCTCTGAGATGTTGGTATAAAGGACAGTGGTTTAAGGATGACCACCAACACTAGAATGCTTAGTGCAGTTCTCGAAACTCTTCTAAAACTGGCAAGAAGCTGAGGTCTTTTGCAAGAGGAAGTGCTCCTATTGTTTTGAAGAGGGAAACTTTCAACCATGAAAGGAAGGTCTCATCCCGCATAAAAGGGAGAAATTCAACCTAAAAAGGGAAGTTTCAACCTGTGATGGTTAAAGGATGACCAACAACTCTGGAATGCTTAATGCAATTCCTAGAACTCTTCAGAAACTGGCAAGAAGGTGAAGTCTTCTGTTAGACGAAGTGTTCTCAACTATATTCCTGGAATTCTTCCGAAACTGACAAGAAGCTAAAGTCTTTTGCTAGAGGAAGTGTTCTAGATTACCAACTGAAGGCATGCTCAGGGGCATCTTTGTTTCCGGCTACAACTTTGTTTCCGGCTACAACTCTGAAACTCGTGTGGCAGGTTGTGGCTCAGGCTCGCTTGTTGTGGCTTTGAATCTTGTAGATGACCATCATTTCCCCCTTGTCAGATACAAGGTGAGATGATGGAGAAAACTCAACTGCAACTATTCAATACTTTGGAACAAGTTTTGACATGTGATTGGAATATCTTATTGGTTGTTGATGACCATTTCCATGAAGCGATCCATCCAAGACGAATCTTTTTTCTTGCACGACATTTGTTTTTGAAGCATTTGTTTGAAGAATGGGTGGTTTTATGATAGTGCTTACATGGATGAAGATCAAAACAATGATCTTTCAAATGGCCAACTCGGTCACAGTGTTGGCAGTTCACAAATTGTTGTTGTTGTTGTTTCTATGGAAGAGGGGCATCATCTAGAACAGCTGGAGGTGAACTGTCATGAGGAGCAGGTGAACTGTCATGAATGAATCTAGCACTCTGAAACTGAATGGGATTTGAGTAGTCTGGAATATGAAAGGACAAGTCCTTGTCATATCCAAGACCAGTTCTATGCTTGTTGTGGACAAGCTCTTCCCAAGGTCTGATGATGGGCTTGGGAAGTGCAAGCCGAACTTCTGCATCCACATGTAACCTTGCTGCTTTATTGGGTACTAAATCTGAATGAACTGTAACATTATTGTCTTGCTATTTATGGGAGTCTGTTTCAATCTTCTGAACAGAAACAAGTTCATAATGATGCTCCATTGTTGTAATTCTTCCCGCTGTAGCTTTGTCTCAAGCTGCAAAAACTCAATATTCTCTTGTACATTATACAAACAGGTTCTAATGTAAACCAGTGAAGCTTTGCTTATTCTTATTGTACCATGATCAAAGGAATGTATCAAAGTTTTTAAGAACTCCAATACTTCACCAATTCTGGCTATTTTATTCATTTTCAAAATTACACTTGAAACTGATCACAACTATGAACTTGTAGAGAATAGTCAACACTCACTCGCAATATGTCAATACAATTGGATTTTACAACAGATTGCAATTGTCTTAAAAAATAGTGATGGCTCTCAATTTCATTTGTGTTTGGTTATATAAGCTTCATATTCCATTATGTATTAACCATACATGCTTCACACTCAACACATTTGAAATAGCATAAAGTAATCGATGCCATATAAGGAGCATGAAGTTTTTCATACCCACCATAATCAAGCCATAATTTATCCGCGGGATAAATTTAACATCGACGGACAGGTGGTTTTGTATTACCGTCAGTAGTTCAATGCTCCATTTCTTGCCTAATGTGACCCGTTGGGAAAAGAAACCCGCAGAGTTATCAATCTTATTAATTCTAAATTCTATTATCCACTAGGCCTAAACTTCTCCTCAACAAAAAATTACAACGTCTTACCTCGCAAAAATAGATGATGTCTTCCATCTGTTTATATCCATGTAACTGAACATAACAATACCCAAAAATACTGTTTTTCAAATAAAACTTTGTTGGTATGGAAATTTCTCTGCTATTAGAAGCTACCAGGGTATCAGTAACACAACAAAGTGGAACTGAAGTTGACAGTGATAGCATTCAACGACACTTGATATGGAGTGTCATTTTCAAATGTATTTCGCAATCGAACGGAGAAAATTGGGCATCAACAGTGATAGAATCTCGTCCCACCACATGATTTCATAGAATGTATCTTGAGGAGCAAGACCATAATGCTAAGCAAATGGGTTATTAACCTGAGCACGTTCATTTTTATTTATTTCAACTCTTTACACAAAGCAATATGTCCTTCTGTGATTCCGATGTGCGACCTCTAAAATTCAGATCCGCTGATCTCTCTTTCAAAATCCGCCAATTTAAAACCCTTACTCACAAGCCGTATGAATCCCACCAAATTATAAACAATTCCGTGCTTCAGAGAATAGATATCAGATGCCTTAGTAATAGATAACTTTTTTTTTTGGCAATTTTAGTTACAGATAACTTGGGAAAAAACACGTTTACCCAAACGTAGGTTATGCTTTTGCAAATGCAGAACAAAGAGGAGTACTAATCCTTCAAAGGAATTTACGAGTAGCTTATAGCATTAGTGTATCATCATATACCGTCACGTTGTAGCCATTGTTCATTGAAGAAGACAATCAATCAGCACTCTGCACACCAGAATGGGAGGGTTAATGGCGAATGGAGGAACGCTCACTGCATCATAACGGGTTGGCTTCCGCCAGGCTTTCGCTGCACAAGACCGCGAGCACCTTCAGTCACAATGCCTCTTGCTCCAAGGCAGTAAGGTCTACATAGTAACTCCTAGACTTCAGAATTAGAATCAAGTCGATAATAATGGGCCAACGTAATGGTGGGTCATGTGTATGAGAAAGAGCTTGGTTGAGTCAGTTTCCAAAGACTGAAATAAATTCAATAAAATGTGGAATCCTAGTGGGCATGCACAGAAACCTTGCTTGTAAAACTATTAAAGATGGGCAAGCATGTCAAGATGTATGGCCATGACAACGTGTGCGTGGAGGGTTAATGGCGAATGGAACAACAAGGTGGCTCTCCAGCTTCCCGTTGATGAAGCCGAGTGAGAGGATGGCAGATGCGTTGCGGTTTGGAGCGCATTTCCAACATGGAGAGAGCATCACTGTTGTGCTCTATTATACCATACAACTTGTTTCGCAGCTCTGGTAATTGAAGGTTGGATACAACGCTCTTTTTTTCTCAGTGTCACATTGTGCATCGCAACCAATGGCACAGAAGTTGGTCCATCAGATCTACAATTTTCATATCACATGGATTGATAGCCTATAGCTTGAGTGGTGGATGTAACGTATTCAGAATTGGAGGTTACTTTCGAATCTTCTGTCAAGAACAATAAAATGGCTGCAATTCATAATACATAACTGGGCAAAAAATACAGCTAAAATATAGCCGACAAGATTCGCTCTAAGGTAAATGTAACACACAGGCTAGGGAGAAGGCAGATTGGCCAGAGAAGAGGGCACAAAAAATTATTATAGCAGAGAGCCCAGAGTGCAGAAAGGAAAATTATGCACAGCGCAGGGAGAGCAGAGGGCGCAGAGAGAAAATATGGCTGAAAAACTGATACAAAGAGTTACAAACATAGGAATAGTAAAAATAGGACCTGCTCATAAAGACCATAAAACAAATGGCTCAAAGAAATTATGCAGGGCAGGAATATGCTTGCTCTGATACCATGTTAAACACACATGGGCAGCAAGAGAATATGAAGGGTAAAACATAAGAGTACAATTTTTATAAAGAAGAGATATACATTCTTTGCAGTGGCTTCTCCGTGCAGGGAAATTATTAAAGAATTCAGACTTCTGTGATCCATAATCTTGTTTGTGAGAATAATTTCGGCAAAATCACATAAAAAGTCATTTGTCGACGCGTTTTGAACCAACCAGTGTGGTTCCTCATCAGGACAAGTTGAAGATCCAATCTGAGCGATGAGTTAAATAGGGACAACAGGCCATTCCAACAGCTAAATTTGACTGAGTAACGGTTAAACATGACCTCTAACAACTAGGTTTGACCAGGCCCAAGGAGAAGGACCTAAATTTTATTTAATTAATTAATTTATTATTATTATAATTATATATAATATTATTTATTAATGTTAATATTATTATTACTAATATTAATATTATCA
>APFE030157017.1:96726-111435 GCA_000404065.3 Pinus taeda
ATAGATAAACAAATTAATTAAATAAAATTTAGGTCCCTCCCCTTGGGCTTGGTCAAACCTAGCTGTTAGAGGTCCTGTTTAACCGTTACTCAATCAAATTTAGCTATTGGAATGGCCTGCTGTCCCTATTTAACTCATCGCTCAGATTGGATCTTCAACTTGTCCTAATGATGAACCACACTGGTTGGTTTGAAACGTGTCGACAAATGATTTTTTATGTGATTTTGCCGAAATTATTCTCACAAACTAGAGATATACATTTATAGTACATTATGTGACCACTGGGTTCCACATCCCAAGGTCTCTTGGACTCCTTTTGTCTATTCGGCTTCCACTCTAACCCATTGAGGATTAGGTGTCCAACACCTTCACCGTAGCTTCCCATGATACATTCAGCAATACTATATCCGAGACACACAATCGTATTGTGCTCTTTGCCTTCCGATCCAACTTCTTCCATTCTTCATCGGACACTCCCGTTGGTTTAGTACCCAGATCTACTGCAACCCACTGATATTTATCCACCAATAGATCCTCCATCTTGAGTTTCTATAACTCAAAACTCTGACCATTAAATTTCTCGACCTCTATCTTTCCACTACTCGCCATCTTCTTTCACCACTAGAATTGATCCCGCAGATCTCCCACTAATCAGGGTCTACCACAGGCCTGAGCAAAACCCCTCAGTAATAAAGGCATCCCCTTGGAGCCAAAACAACTCTAATACCAAATGAAGGTTTTAACTCCGTACATAAATTACCTGCATACGAATTCTAACAATAGAAAATAAACAATGCGAGAGCATAACACATAAAACACATATACACAGAGATTTTCCCCTGGATCCCAAAACCGGGACTACCAGATTGATTTTTCGTTATGTTCCTTTCAATGTTACAATACGTATTTATACATGTCGAAGCATGCAATACCATGGACCGAAAACCATTGCGTTGAAAACCATATGTGAAAACCATGCACAAAACCATGGGTAGGTCCGCCCAACCTAATATAGGGTCCAAACATTTTTTCCTCGAGTGCTACCTTGGACCCCATAGAGGGGGGTTACCTGCCCCCCTCAAACCCCCTTGTGACCCCCTCGCTGCGCAATTAGCGCAACGAATTAGCGCAACGAAGGGGGGCCTCCACCCTCCCTCTAACCCCTCATTAACTACGTCGGCTAGTCGTGGAAAGAATATAACACAACCCAACACTAGTGTAGATAGAAGTGAAGCGCAACAAAGTACATAAGTTGACATGATAATTTATTAGGATTAAATCATGGAGCGTTGACATGGATTTGATCACTAAATTAGTTATCTTGTAATTCAACTTAGATCATTATATTTCAAGGAGAAAACATAACTAACCTCTAAGACACAAATCCAAAATTAAGAGATATTTATAGAAGATGATCAAAAACTTAGTAAAAAACATTAAATGATGTATTTTTGTATCCATAAGGCGAGATCTCTATTAAAGGAAGTTGATCAAACAAATTACACAAATAAGAAGAATGTGAAAAGTGATAAAATTGTATGAGATAAAGCATGGTCATCAACAAGGAAGATCATAGATGTGGGGGTTCTCAACTATTGGACCATCAATAAAGTGGGTGTCAATAGAAAGTCATTATGAAGAGAAGATTCACAAGGACAATACCAACAAAGGGGCATAAATAGAGGAGTTGTTTCCATTGAAAAAGGATGTGATAAAGAGTTCGATAATGAGAGAAAATTGACAAAGGAACAATCAAGGACAAAAAACATGGAAGAAAGAAGATTCTTAAAGTACATGTGGTAGAAGAGATTGGATGAAATGAAAAAATGGATCTATTAATATAAAATTATATTTTGTGATCCAAATGTTCCAAAGTGTAAAAAGGTTGTGTTTGTCTAAGAGTTATAAGCTTCCTTGTGAGGATTCACATGTACAATTACCAACAAAGGGACATAAATATATGATTTGTTTCCATTGAAAAAGGATGTGATAAAAGTTTTGTTGGTGAGAGAAAAATGACAAAGGAACAATCAAGGAGAAGAAAGAAGGAAGAAAAGAAGATTCCCAAAGCACATGTGGTAGAAGAGACTAGAAGAAAGGAATAATTAGATATATTAATATGAAATTTATATTTTGTGAGTTAGATGTTCCAAATTGTAAAAGGATTGTGTTTTTCTAAGAGTTATAAGCTACCTTGTGAGGGCATTGAGTTGTACACTATGATATTATAGGCTAGATGGATTTATAAAAAAAATATAACTATATTGTAAATTTGTAACATTTTTGTTAAAATTGTTTCTTTTTCTACATATTTGATTGAGTTATTATCTTTGTTTTTTGTTACATCTCTTGATCTTGATCTATAGAAACTAGATTGCTAGATCTTAGCAATCAACTCATTCACAACTCTACTTCTAGCCTACAAACTCAAATTTATGAACTTAACTAGTAGACAAGGCCATGTCACTCTAGCTAACTGAATTGAATTTATAGATTTGACTAAGGCACTAGTTAAATGAAGCATTTTCTTGCTACAATTCCAACAATAATTAAGTAAACTTAGGTTTCAATTTAATGTTTCGTTCTTATACCTGCCGATAGATTATATTGTAATAAATTTGGGTCAAAATTATTTGGATTGTAAGATAAAGATCAAGAGATGTATCAAAAAACAAAGATAATAACTCAATCAAATATGTAGAAAAATAAAGATCAAGAGATCTATCAAAAAACATGTAAGAAAATTTTCCAACACTTCTTGTAATCAACTGGATTGGTCCTAATATATCTAGGTCCCAAATCCCTTAGAGCTCCTCTTACTACTGATTCTACTTGTGAAACTACCACTAATTTTGTGCTCACAACAACTCCTAAATAATTTGTTCTTGGTGTAGTGTACTTTGAGGTTGTGTTGTCTCCCCTTGATGTGATACTTCTTTTATTGAGGCCACATTTGTGGTATATCTTTCTCCCTCTGCTCTGATACTTGCGTAATGATTAGCGAGATTAGTTGGGGGTGTTTTCATGGGACCAAATAATTCTGAAAACAATTTTATACCGTGAATAAATCTACCCTTACTATCTCTAGGCCTACCTTTACTTTTGTGCATAAGAAAAAATAAAACACTACAAATATTCACTGAAGACAACCAAACTTTGGAGCAACCCCACCATAGTGGACGCGTGGCTCTTCACTCATGTCTTACGGTACACTCTTCGCCCTCTAATTTCCCTATAGAATCCTTAGCGCACATAAATCCTTAATGTAATATTACCTGGACCATTTGCAACTCCCCGAAAACAACACCAAAAATGTTAGGGCTTTTATATGTCATTGAATTCCATAAATTTAAATTGTCAATTGAGATTCGTAAACTTTGAGCTGCAATGCATTCTGGTTCGGATCCAAACTTATTCTATGTAGATCTAATGCAAATTTAAGTAAATACTACTCACACTCCGTTTTTGATTATCACACCATGAATTCCTGAAGTGAAGAAACCTATTTCACTATGTAAATTGAATCACTATTAATAAAATCTATTTCACATCCATAACTCAAATCATTCTTATAATAATCTCACTCAAAATCTCATCTAGGAATAATATTGGCAATTATCGCAAGTTATGTTCTCAAATCAATTGAATAACTACTTCATTCAAAAATAATTATGCAAAACTAATCCCTAGGGTGCTACAATTCAAAAGTAAACTCAACAATACCTTACAAAATAACTAAGACTATTTCCTATGTAATATTCCACTCAAAGCATGCTAAGCATCCAAACAAATAACTTATGACTTCCTCATCTAGGTGGCTCTAGGGACACACACAGGACAAAGAAGGCTTATGAAAGCTTGAAAATCAAACTGATCAGAATGATTTTGAACTAGGACTAGAGTGTAGATTTTGTCGTCCTGATTGCAACAGTGTGAATGGTTCATCAATCTGAGCTCGTGTGAGGGAGAACGAGCCAGTGAAAGTTTTGGTCAAAGTTGGGTTGTGGGCCAGGTTTAAGTGTCCTACAATTTGACCAACCCCGGGGCATGAAACCTAGCTCTCGAAAGTGGGCGAAATTGTTGCCTCTTTAATTTTTATAATAACCCTTATGTTAGACAAAATTAAAAAATGGCCCTATTTTAAATAAAAAAATATAAATGATGTGGCAGGCCACCACCTCCACCACCCCCAAACTACATAACAAAAATTAATATTAAAAAAAGTGGGTTGACGGGCCATGACTCCAACCGACCCTCCAACCTCAAACCCTCATTTATATTGCACCATATATTTGGGCGGTGGGCGGGCCACCTCTGGTGGACCTGACCTATGCCCCACCCATTATACATATGTCGTCGGTTAATATGGAGGTCGGCGGGTATCGAGCCTGCGCCAGCCACGTGGGGTAGCCCACCACCATGCCATGGCCCCATAACAATGAACCTCCATTAAACCATGTCACAAAAACATCACCATTTAATGCCCTGATGTAAACATCAACCAACCAACCATATGTCGTTTAAAAAAATCCACCCCTAGTTTTTTAAAAACAAAAAAGAGACTATAATGTATTAAAATGGGAGGGGTGGGGTTTGACCACCCGACCCCTCCTCAACTAATTTCTATTATTACCATTACACTAAATGACTTTTGTTGACAACTTCATCCAAAACATTATATAAAAGCTCATTTGTCAATGCGCCCAGTAGCATAGAGGAGCCAAGAGTGCGCACGTGGATTGAGGCATTTTTTAATTAGATTTTAATGTAGGGTGGAACCATGAACCTGAGAAAAACACAGGCAGAACCATGATTGGGAGAAATTCTCACGAGGGTGAAATTTTTGCAGTGTCTAAATTGGAAAAACTTTATGTCGATCTTACACCTCTCGGTGACATGAACCCAACGGCGTAGTCAATTTCCTAATATGAGGAGCATATTTTTAGAGGACTCGGAGGAGGGAATCATTGAGGAATCTAGGGGGAATCTAAATGATTCCTTGAGCCCTAGATTTTCATTTTCTTTGAATTCATAAATTTGACAGTCCATTTTTCGCTTTTGACGCCAAAAATCTAATGGTGCATTCAGATTTTCCATTTGATCATTTCATTTTTCGGCCACTTTTCTAAGTGGAGTGTAGGAGTAGCATTCATGTGCGAGCAGTCATTTCCATGAGATTTGATGCTGTGAGATCGATGGTATGAATAGCTTCAGCAACTTGACATCCTTTTCTTTAGATGGCCCCGGGATGTGAGGTATATGCAGTGTGTTCATCTACTTCTTTCTTGCTATGAGATGCATTGTACTGCACAGATCCCTATTTGATGTTTGATGTGGGATCTTGTTTCTTGTCTCATGATTCTTGCTAGATGTGATGTGGAATCATTTGTGATATGTACTTGTTGTCATGATTCGTCATGTTTTATTTGAGATCCCTTTGTCATTATGTTGATGGGATACTCATGTGTCGCCATGTATGTTTGCATTGAGATCCCTTTTATGCCATGTTGGCAAGATGCTCATTATCATCATGCATGAGTTTAGGTCATAATGATAGAAGTCCTTTTTTACTAAGAGTTCTTGTAGCGGAACATCTCTTGGAGCCACTCCTGCATGAGGTCATTTTCCTTATATGATAGCGACGCCACCTCTTATGTACATCATCACTATTGATAACACTTAATGCAGCGGCCTAAACCATCTGGACAATGAGGCCCAGAGACGTAGTCCCTCCTAGATGAACTCCGTTACCAACTGCTTGTTTTCATGTGCTGACGATTGTCATGTTCCTCTTCTTTACAACATGCGGATGTATTCATTTATGTTCTTTTAAAAATGCAATTTAACACATCACAAAAGTAAAAGGTCTTGGAAGGGTCCTTTGTCACACCTAGACCCAGATCAAGTGGTATTAGAGCAGTCTTTGCATGGATGTGAATTGCAAGTGTGAAAAATGGAACATGCAGTGACCGAGGATGAAAAAGCGATGTACGAGACCATGCTCAAAATTTCCAAAAGGATAGAAATGATGTATGAAAATCTACAAAAAGAGATAGAGGAAAAGAAGCGATTGCAGCTTCAGTTGCAAGACATGAAAGAGGCCCTAGAAGAACTAAAGCACAACAAACAGAATCTTCAAATAGAGAATGCTCAATTGAAGATGCTTCTACAATAAGAGAAAGAGGAAAAACAGAGTTTGCTACAACAGCTGCAAGCTAAGGGTGAGGCCTTGGAAAAGCTGTAGCATGACCCATGTGAGGTAAAAAGTAATTCCCTGAATTCATGTATGTTTCCTAATGATGATTTCACTATTTTTGAAAATCATACCACAGGAATTGGCTCAAAAATGTTGAAGAAAATGGGTTATGGAGGAAAAGGCTTGGGTATTAATGGCCAAGGCATTGTCAAACCCATCAAAGTCGAGGAATTACCCCGTCGGGTAGGACTTGGGTATGTCAGAAAGGAAGTTGGGGAATGTGCTAACACAACTAGTGAACCATCAACAACAGATGATGAGAATCCCTCATCAGTTCTTTCTAAATCGACAAAGGAGGTAAAAGATGTTGATTTCCTTTCGGTTTCATCTTCACAGAGTATGATTTTTGTTGGGGATGTGGAGATACCAATTACAGGGACAAACATGAGGCTCCTTACCAGGATGAGGTATGAGGAGGAAAAATAACTTGGTGTTAATAACCAAGGCATAACTCAACCATTGGAGGTTGAGCAAAGACCTCTATTTGGAGGCTTGGGATACACTGAAGGAGAATGCTCGAAGGTGTCATATGCTTCTAAGACATCGTCAAAATCGTTGAGGAAAGAGAATGAGGGGAACACATGCCCATCATCCCATAGCAGTATCCATTGTAGGAAAAGAGTTGAGGCAAGCTCTCATCGCCATAATGACACCAGAGATAGCAAGGAAAGGTACAACTAGTCTCGACATTCAAATGTTCATTTCGATTATAATCATGTTTTTAATGATGAACGTAAAACATGGCATCAAAAAACATGTACCTTTTGTGGATTACATAACCATACATTTTCTAAGTGTTTGAAACAGATAGTAGCACACAAAAGGAGGAGGCATGAAAGACCCTCTCAACAGCAGGTAAAGAAACATGTTAAGTAGATCTGGAGGAAGAAGACCTATTGTAGTCATTGCAACAGAAGTGGCCATCAAAGAGCCACATCTTGGAGGCTCCATCCAATAATAGTAAGCAAGAACATGAGGAGGTCAAATAAAGTCTCAGAAACAAAAATTTCAATAATCACATGCTTAGTGATTGATTTTTGCTCAAAACAGAAAAATAAAGTTTTTTATGTTTTATGTACAAGATTTCATGTAATTTCATTTTTCCTATACGTAATAATTTCAAGATGCAGCCCTGGTCACTTTGCCAAGCTCCTGCATTCCATCCCTTGCAAAAGAGTAAAAAAAAGATTCAAAACATTTAGTCCATCAAAGGCACAAAAGTAGTCAAAATGCAAAAACAAAGTTTTAAAAGACAAGGTGTAATCCTAACATTAGAAAAGTGGGTTTCTTTTAAGTGAAAGATTAAAGTGATGGGTATATAAAGTAATTTTCATTTTGAAGACATCATTTGTGCCCAAAGAAGAGTGAGCAAGAGCCAAATCGCGATTTGAGGCCGAAGGAGTGAATTTGCAACAAAATTGTGAAAATTCTTGAGGTGCGACGCACCTAGGTTGAAGTGCGGCGCACTTGTCCAGTGTGGCGCACCAGTGCAAGTTTAGCATTGAAATCATAACAGGAATGACACACTAGTGTGGTAAGATGCACCTATTTGTGGGCGTGGTGCACCTGCCTTGAAAGCCCGAAACTCATCCAAATCGCCTCCTCTAAGCTCCAAATTTTCAAATTCCTCATTCCACAAGTAAGTTAACAATCTCAAGTGCCATTGTGAGGGTTTTTCATCGGTTTTTATGGTGTTTCAATAGGTAAAAAACAAAACCCTATTTCCTTACAGAGTTAATTGAAAAAGATGCCTAGGGTTTGCAAAACTACAGTTTTTGCTATCTAATTCCCATCCCTCATTTTCATTTTTCTCTCACGACAGTTCATTCATATCACTTTCCTTCTCCTCTTCCATTGACATTCACCTATCCCCTTATTCCTAAAATAAAAACCCTAATCCTATATCCCACTACTCCCAAACCCTAATTAACATCCCTAAGCCCTAATCCTTGTTCCCCAAATCCTACCATTCCCAAAGACCCTACAATCATCACAGAACTTTCACATTCACAATCCCCATCTTCAAATCCCTGTCATTTAGCAGTAAATACCTATTGTTCCTATAAAATCTCTTCATACTCATCAAAGAAACATCAAACAATGGCAAACATGGAGTCAGATTCATCTTATGATAGAAATGAGGAAACAATAATTGATTCCTCCAAAGAAATTCATGCACCAAGGAGACCTCATAAGGGAGGGAAACATATCCAGGAGGAGTCCATTACACTTACTGAGTTGTTGGCTTGCCCTCTTGCTGTAGCATGCTTCAAACATCAATCTTGCTACCAATTTTGTGTGATGGTGGAAAGAGTCAAATATCACCATGAGATTGCCAGACTTTTTTTGCTCCATCTTCACAATGGACAGGTCAATTTGGTAGGTGTGACATTCACTTTGACACATCAAACTATAGTTGAAGCAACAGGCATTCCGAATGTGGGTGGGGATGGAACAAGGGGTAGCTAGTGGACAGAGATCATTATGAGCCTTATATCAAGGCTGGATTTCAAAGGAATATTAGTAGAGTTTTCCCTTTCAGGTATCTTCAGGACACATATGCTCCATTAATGAAGCTCATAATCAAATATTTCAGCTGTGAAGTTAGATTTTCTCGCCTGTATGCCTACCACATCAGATTATTGAAGCATTTCACTAGGGTGAGGATGATGAACCTCCCATATTTCATGTGCCAGAATATTGAGAAAATGACCACATTTGCGCAATGGAAACCTCCTCATCAGCTGTACAACAACGTTTATCATTTTGCATTGATCAAGATTGTGGTGTTGCATCAACTGAGGTTGCTAAATGTTTCATTGGATGATTTCATTTCTCATGAGGTTTTCACAAGTTCTCAAGTGATCCCATCAGTTTTTCATGAGGTAGGAGGGCCTTCACATTAGCACGAAGTGCATGAGACTCAAGCCACCAGTGCACTAGTATTCATCACTTACCAAAAGGGGACAAGGAGGCTATTTGCAGCAGAAAAACGAGTACTTTCTCCACTTGGGGTGGAAGGGGTCTCATTTCCTTCAACAATAAAGCAGGTATAGAACAAAGGTAAACAATTGGTGCATGATGAGGGGCCTTTAGAAGGCCAAGAGAGAGATTTCATTCTTATTCAGGATGATGATGTTGATTTTGGCCCCCAAAGCTCAAGACTGAAAGAGATCATCCAGGAATAACAAGCTGACATTCATGACTTGTATTTTAACCTGGAAAGAGCTAAGTGGATTATAAACTATCTTGAGCAAAGGAACAAGCAGCTGGAGGATCAACACATGATCATGGAGCTGCAAACAATAAGAGAAAACCGACAAGCAACCAAGAGGAAAATCAAATTGACATCACTAGAACAAGAGATTGAAGTTGATTGTGAATATTGGCTAGAAAGGACAAATATGCACTTGGAGAAGCTGATGGAGAAGGCAAACAAAGAGAAAAAGATGTTGGGACACATGGCCTATCACTATTTGGTGAGAAATAAGATTTGCAAAGCAAGAATAAGGACCTTGAAGGCCAAATTGAGGAGAAATTTGAGGAGGAAGAAAGACCAAGATAGACTCAAAATATTGGTTTATGCTTCCTTAGCCCAACATGTTACTTGATGCAGGTCACTCAGCTCAAATTTCAAGAAATTTGGGATACTTTTTGTGAATTTGAATTTTTTGAGCAAAACACAGATTTTTCTGCTTGGTGCGCCGCACCACCTGGTGCTCGCTTTTGCTAGGGACCTCCTTTGGATAAAAACTCAGAATTTTTGGATTCCTCAGGAAAAATTATGAATGCCCATAAATGGCTAGAAATTTTTGTCAAGTTTTGAGCTTCCAAAAGGGTCAAAAACACCTCAAAAATGCCCTTTCTGCCCCTTTTTGGCTACACAGGAAGTAGTGTTGGGAGAACTCACTTTTGGAGGGACCATAGATTCCAAATTCAGAAATTCCACTTATTCTTGAAATTAGACAGACATACCTTTCCAACAAGCCCACTTGGAGCAAATTTAGAGCACGGGAAGGCCTCCAAAATCATCTGCAAAAAGGCGCTATGCACAGGGACAGTGGCGTGGTGCACAGGATGAAAAATTGTCAAATTTGCCAAAAAACTCTGTTTTTCGCCAAGTTTTTTCTCAGTTTGACTTTTCTCCCTCTCATGGTCGAACTCATGAAGTAAATTGATGTATCTTGATTGAATTTGTCGTAAAAATGTTGAAAATTCACTCATGGAGGTAGATACGTCATGAAAAGGTTGTTTTGAACTAAATGAATTAGTTTCCTCGGTTTTAGAGGCAAGCTGTTCCACTGCCTGCTTTTCAGTTCTTAGTTTACATCTTGTTGGGACAACTCCTAAACTCATGAAATCGACCCCTAAATCCTAGCATGAGTTGTTTTTTGCCTATATCTAGTACTTTTTCAGTGATTTGTCAAGGTTGGAATTTTGTGAAAGCTTTGAGCAGCATTGTACATTCATCTCTTCAGTTTGGCAAAGGAATAGACTAGGGTTTGCAGCCTTTTGTGGGATTTTTGTGGCAAATTGATTTGGTATTGTGTATCCTTCTGTAATTCAAGTTTTACATGTGTTTATGTATGCCATTCTCTCTCTTTTTTTAGATGAACTAAATGAATCAAGGATAAAGGTAGAAGTCATTGAAGTTGCAGTGCTCTACCTAGGGTTCGTTTAGTTATTTATGTTTTCTACTGTTTGAAGAGGATCCCTAAGACTCTCATGTCCTCTCCTACTCCTGACCAATACTAAGATTCTCCATCTCATTCAATTTAAAGTACTAAACCATTTTCCTACCTCGCCCCACAGAAATCTCTGCAAGACTGAGTCCATTCCCCATACCTAAATCTGCCTTTCACTTTTGAGCCAACAAAACATCATCAAATTCAATCAAACTCCTCTGAGCATATACATAGCCTAAAATTAGTCTTTACATCAGTCATCTCAAGCCTCATTTTCTATATTTTATTGAGATCGAAAAGGAGAGAGCCCTCTCTTGACCTGGTAGGGCTAGCTACCAGGTTAAGCGTGGTTTGATGTTACCCTAGATCCTGCCTTTCTCAGTCTAAGGTAGATTTAGGCCCTAACAAGCCCCAGGATGTGAAGTATATGTAGTGTGTTCATCTACTTCTTTTTTTCTATGATATGCATTATGCTGCACAGATCCTTGTTTGATGTTTGATGTGTGATCTTGTTTCTTACTTGTCTCATGATTCCTGCTGGATGTGATGCAGAAACATTTGTGAGATGTACTTGTTGTTATGATTCATCATGTTTTATTTTAGATCACATTGTCATTCTGTTGATGGGATACTCATGTGTCACCATGTATGTTTGCATTGAGATGCCTTTTATGCCATGTTGGCGGGATGCTCATTATCATCATGCATGAGTTTAGGTCATACTGATAGGAGTCCTTTTTGACTGAGGGTTCCTATAGCGGAACATCTCTTGGAGCCACTCCTGCATGAGGGAATTTTCCTTGTAACACCACCTCTTATGTACATCATCACTATTGACAACACTTAATGCAACGACCTAAACCATCTTGACACCGAGGCTTGGAGACGTAGTCCCTCCTGGACGAACTCCATTACAAACAACTTGTTTTCATGTGCTGATGATTGTCATGTTCCTCTTATTTACAACATGCAGATGTATTCATTTATGTTCTTTTTAAAACGAAATTTAACACATCACAAAAGTAAAAGGTCTTGGAAGGGTCCTTTATCACACCTGGACCCAGATCACTTCCTAAATCGAAATCGACCTGAGCAATTAAATAACACATAACTTTGATCTATCTAACAATGACAAAAAATAAATCTAAATTAAGTCTTTCTACAAAATCAAATAGATGACAAGTTAGCTATTCAAAATATCATTACTCTATGATTCAATTAATTATCACACAGTAAATCGAATGACTAACACACTATAAATAACATGTGATTCAACAAGCATTAACACACAATCTACATCAAAGAATGACACACCGTTCTTAATCAATTCTAAGCATTCAAATTAGCACAAGATTCAAGAGTTTCTTTTCATAGTATATAGATTTGCATACAACTAAAACACTTCCATTCAAGACAAAGGATTCAAGCTTAAAATATAAGAATATATTTCTCGGAAATTTGCTCAAGAAATTATTCTACATAGATTGCGAAGAGGAAGAAGAAAAGGAGCAAGAAAGGTCAAAAGAAGACGATATACTCTAGGAACAAAGCCTAGATAAAGAAGAAATGAATCCGACTATATCTTGTAGTGCATTGGCTAGAATTACCACTCCTCAAACCATCAAGATAGAAGGACAAATCAAGAAGAAAAAGGTAATAGTGTTGATTGATTCAGGAAGTACCCACAATTTTTTTGATTGTAAGGTAGCAAAAGAATTGAATTGCTTCTTATATCCAGCACCAGAGTGTCAAGTGATGGTTGCAAATGGAGGAACAATAAATTTCTCTAGAAAGTGACATAATATCAAGCTATCGATGGGAGAATATGTATTGACTAGCCTAATGCTTTCAATTCCCATGGGAATTGTTGATGTTGTACTAGGAGTCCAATGGCTACAATCCTTGGGTACAATATAATTTTCAAGAACTTTTCATGAAATTTTCTGTGGAAGGAAAGGAATTTGAATTAAGGGGTATTGCAGGGAAATTGGGAAAGATAATCAGCTTTAACGGTATGACAAAGCTTCTAAAAAAGGAACAAAGGGGGTGTAATTGCACAATTATGTTCGCTAGATGTTTCCACATGGAAATCATCTATTTCTCCAGATCTCCAAAAAGTCTTGAACAATCATTCCAAGGTATTTGAGACTCCCAAAGGTCTCCCACCTATTCGTGATCATGATCCTGCTATTCATTTGATTCCAGGAAGTGTTCCTCCAAACATCAGGCCGTACAGATATCCCTATGCCCAAAAGAGTGAAATTGAATGTATGGTTACAGAAATGCTAGAGGCTAGTATAATTCAACTGAGTCAATGTTCTTTCTCTACTCCAGTAGTATTAGTGCACAAGAAGGATGGCTCATGGCACATGTATCTGGATTATAGGGAGCTCAACAAGCTAACTATTAAAGATAAGTTTCCCATTCCTATCATTCATGAATTACTGGATGAATTGCATGGATCAATTTACTTCACCAAGTTGGATCTTCGTTCAGGATATCATCAAATCGGAATGAAGACTAAAGGCATTCCAAAAACAACATTTAGAACCCATGAGGATCATTATGAATTTTTGGTCATGCCTTTTGGCCGTACCAATGCACCTTCAACATTTCAAGGTTTGATGAATTCCATTTTCAAACCATTCCTTAGAAAATTTGTGTTAGTATTTTTTGATGATATACTAATCTCCAGCAAGTCTTGGAAGGATCATGTTGAACATGTTGATAGGGTGCTACAACTATTGAAGGAGAAACAATTATATGCAAAAAGATCCAAATGTTTCTTTGGGGTCCAGGAGGTGGAATATTTGGGTCATATTGTATCTCATGAAGGAGTTAAGGTAGACCCTAGCAAAATTAAAGCCATTAAGGAATGGAAAATTCCCACATCCATAAAGCATCTGTGAGGATTTCTTGGTTGACAGGGTATTATCGCAAGTTTGTTAAGAATTATGGGAGAATAGCAGCACCTCTAACAACATTATTGAAGAAAGATGCATTTTCATGGGACTCCGGAAGACAACAAAGGCCTTTGAACATCTTAAAGAGGCAATGTGCCAAAGTACCAGTCTTAGCTACACCGGACTTCACAAAAAACCTTTATTATGGAATGTGATGCTTCAGGAAATGGAATTGGTGCTGTTCTAATGCAAGATGAAAGATCCATTGCTTTTGAAAGTCGTCTAATCAAGGGAAAGTTTTTACACAAAGCTATTTATGAGAAGGAAATGTTGGCAATACTCATGCACTTAAGAAATGGCGACCCTACCTAATGGGAAGACACTTCAAGGTAAAAACGGATCATGATAGCCTTAAATACTTTTTAGAACAAAGATTATCCTCTGAAGCGCAACAAAAGTGGGTCACAAAGATGTTGGGTTATGACTTTGAAATCATCTACAAAAAAGGGAAGCAAAATGTGGTGGCAGATGCACTCTCAAGAAAGGATGAGGATGTGAAAGCATTGTTGTGTGCCATTTCTATTATCCAACTAGATTGGATAAACGAAGCAAGGGAGGAATGGAAGAGGACGAAGAAGTATGGCCACTTATTCAAAATTTGCAAAAGATCGCAATTCAAACAATATTGCTAGAAATTGAAGAGGAAGGAAAAATCATATTGGAACTTGGAGCAGTCACAAAAACAAGAACTCGACAACTACAAAATCGATCAATTTCAGAGTATCTCATCAAGTGGAAGAACTTACCCGCTGAAGATTCCACATGGGAGGACAAGAAATTTATATAGAAGCATCAAGAACTACTC
>APFE030157017.1:112925-129081 GCA_000404065.3 Pinus taeda
GCTCCCAGCTCAAACAATATTGCCAGAACTTGACGAGGAAGGAAAAATTATATTGGAACTGGAAGCAGTCACAGAAACAAGAACTCGACAGCTACGAAATCGATCAATTTCGGAGTATCTTAGCAAGTGGAAGAAGTTATCCGCTGAAGATTCCACATGGGAGGATGACAATTTTATACAGAAGCATCCAGAACTACTCAAGCGTTGAGGAACACTTTTTTGAAGGAGAGGGGCATGTTGGGTCCCTATAATACTAGTGATTACCCCATTAATATTGTAGTTGCATCCCTTATTAATATTGTTGTGCCCCTATTATCCCTATATTGTTATTACTGTGCCCCATAGAATCGCCTATATTGTATTTTGTGGCTTTCATATTATCATGGTCGGCTGGGTTATATTGTGACTCCTTAGATTCCTATATATAGAAAGGAGGTTTTGTCATTTGAATCATCCAAGAATCATTCATTTATGTAATGTAAAGGAGGTTGCCCCCTCGAAGAGGCTGAATTCTAATGCATTGATCTCTCTTTTCTATCTTTTCTTGAGCTAGTTTCATAACAGGTCTCCTATTCAGTTGTGAATGTTGGACCAGCAGAAGATCCTCCCCATGGGGAGATTGCAAGGGGTAACTGTGGATACTCAAGGTGTGAGCACGTTGGTGGATTTTGAAGTGATAGAGATTGTCAATGACATCAATCCCTATCCTGTGCTACTAGGAATAGACTAGGCCACCGATATGAACAGAGTCATAAATCTAAAGAAGCGCAAGATGATTTTTGAGAAGAAGTCAATACACGTAGTAGTACCACTAGATATAGCCGAAGGAGCACAATACACTGAACCGGTGCGTGATGATGTTAGTAATGACAATCTCAATTGTATCTACAAGATAACTACGTGAGAACATGATTGGGTGAATCCAATAACAGATGGTAAGATTTTGTGGTTGTGCGAAAGCTCCTGCACTTCAAATTCAAATGAGGAAATAGAACGATGGTAAAACCAGTTACACGAGGTAACCACGCTTAATTGCAACATGATGGTTAGGTCACTGCGCTGCGTGACAATAGAGATAAGGGATCTGTCTAGTTATGACAGGTTGACAGCAGTGGATGAATTCCTAGACAAATTTGAAAGCGCTATGCCAGAACAGCAGCGGTTCGATGCTCTAAAATGGGCATTGTGCATGACGCCTGCAAGGTGGTGGAGTACACATCAGGGAAGTTTTGTGGACTGATGCAGATGCAAGAAGATGATGCACCTACGATTTGGAAAATCCCAGCTAAGGATGAGAGCTGGTTACGAGGGAAAAACAACTTGTGCACCCACCTTTCTTGATGGGTACAAACATATGACATGTAGCCTGCACAAGCGCACACCACTACCAGAGTAGAGAATCGGAACAAAACCCAACAGAAAAGGTGAAGTATGCCAAGAATTATCCATGGAGACGCACTGCTAAGTGCTAAACAGATTTCACCGGGTGAGACGCACTGACTGGGACCTACGCGTACCAACGATTCGATGGGCCTATGGTACCATATGAAAAACCCTAGCCGTGAAAAAAATTCCAAGGAAGTAGACTGAGGTAAGGACCATAATCTCTGAGGAGCATGCGAAGGTGAATCCACATGAAATAGCACCCAAAGGTGTGATAGTGAGTGAAGCCCAAGATGAAGAAATCACACAGCTATGCGAAGTAGAACACATAAGACTTCAGGAAGCCATTAAACAAGGGAACCTTAGACTTCACGAACTTGAAAAGGACTGGGTACAACTAAGGAAGAAAAGCATTTTGAAGGACACAAAGGTCACGAGGTTGGAAAACGAGATCAAGGGAGCATGTCTCGTTGATAAACCAAGGATGGAAAGGCAAGGTGTGGGTGATCATACTAATGAATTAGAAGACTATTACTGAGAATTAATTATTTTGTTACCGTGGCTAGGACTGTATATCACCAAATGCAATAACCAGGGGAGCGCACTACAAACAGTAGAGCGCGCGACACTGATCACCACAATGAAAGATGAGGAATTTTTGTGGACTATACTAGAGGAAGAGATGGAGCCTCACACAGGTGGTGCGACCACTTGACTAGACGTAGGAAGAACAATCTTCGCACTCCAGGCAGCTGAAAGGGAGCGCGGGACTATAAACGATTTTGCCTGGAAGCTGCACGCTCTGACAGGTGCGCAGGAACCACTTGTCACAAGGTTCGTGCTTACGCATGGAGGGATGCGTTGCTGTGCAGGTGGGCTAGGAAGTGACTGTTGGTATCACTGTTCACGGTAGGATGTCCGATTTGAGGCCAAATGGAGCAGGTGGCAGGCATTTAAGGCAAGGGTTATGGGCAATATTTCAGATAATCTACCACTAAGAAAGCTTTGATGGCTCGAAATTGGGGGGAACGATCGAATTTGAATTCAAAAGGCACTATAAAACTCAAAGGGCTAGCTAGCGGACAACACTTGGTCATTTGAGAATTGAGCACTTGAGCACAGCACAAAGTGTTGAGAGCTGAGCGATAATAGAGCCCCTGAGTTCATGAGAGATAAAATATTGTGAAGAAAGGATGAAAACCACTAAGGATGGGTTGGGAATTGAGGAAGGAACCGTTGGCAAGGCCATGTAGACCCCCATGGTACAGGATGTTCCTGAAGGTGCTCGAGTCATGATAGAAATCCCCAAACTAGACACGGAGACTGAAGAAAGATAAGTAGGCAATGGGATCAATATGTATGTACCCGAGGAATTCGTGAAACAATAAGTTATCAATGGAAGAAAAAGGAAAGGAAGTTACCATTGAAATAGATGAAGAGGAAGAAGACTTGTAGGCCTTGATTATCGTCACAGGGGAACAAGAATACATGGAGGAAGACATCCAACCATTACGCTCTATAGAAAAATTGCCCACATATGTCCCTCTGCAGAAAGGGAAAACCAAAATACCGAAGGATAAAAAAGAGTGCACTCTAGACCTCGCTCCTCCCCGATGGAACTGTCTTTGAGGGAATTCACCTAGGATGCTTTCCCACCCTGAAATTTGAATACTGGGACCTCATGGATAGTGAGAAGTTCCCACACTTAGAAACGACAAAACTGATGAAACAAAATACGGAGGGGCCAGAAATAACGTTAGAGCCGCGAAAATGGCTGTGTGGTGTGGAAAAGGCTAGGTTGCTTCATCTGTTATGGATACCACATTTACACCATGCACCCATCACCATTTTCGTCATCAGGGCAGCTACTTTGCCTAGTGCATGATGGGTACTTATAGTTGGAGGAGCCTATTCCCATCACGACAGATATCATCCACCAAATTTCCTGGCTTCCCTGTAAGGGAAGGGACCCCATGACGATAGTAGGGAAAAGTAGCAACTTGGCTCTCGCAGAGGCCATGAAAAAAAAATTTAAGCTAGAGAAGAAAAAGAGGGGTTACGCTAGCACCAGTATCAAGGATAAAGGGGTGCATGTAGCCACCCAACTCCTAGCCAATAAAGTAATGAAAAAATGTTGCGGTGATGAAGTACTAGCACCGGTAGTTGTGCTGGCCGAACAATGTGCGGAAGGGGTTCAGTTCAACTAGGCAGGGTTCCTCTGCAAAGAGTTTTTGTTGAACTACTAGGAGGCCCAGGAAAAGGGTAAGACCTTCCACTATGTGTGGTTGCTCTTATCCATCTTGCTAGTAGCAGGACAACTGCTAGAGGATAGCCAGTTCCTGAGCATCGACGCAAACTTACCAGAGGCTGCGAAGTACGCTTTACTCTAGGCCACCAAGGACGCGAAACGGATTCGCAATACCAAGATTTTCTAGGTGCTCATGGAGGCAAGCATCCAAATGTGGATTAATAGGAGGTCACGCCTATCTCCCATGGTGCACAACTGTCTATAGAGTTTTGCAGATTTCAAGGCAGACATGCACAATATCTACATCAGAGAACGAAAGGATCCGGCGCAGTAGTACACAAAGCTACCATTTATCACCACTCATGAAATAATCTTTACAATGTTAGAGACATGACCTCCTGAGTGGTGCACTTCAAATTTGGTGGAACTAGAGAAGGAAACAACACAGAAAAAGAAGGATGATGCCAAGCTATGCATCACCCAACTAGCTGAGAGAAGGTGGAACAAAAAAGTGGCAACTGAGGCAAGAGCAACCCACAAAGCAGCATAGGAAGCCACAGAGTAGAAGAAGGCCATAGAAGTAGTAGCGACAGTGTAGATAGCAGAGGCCACAATGATACAGGCAGAGGAGGGCTAAGAAGCGTCCTTAGGACAAGAGGTAGAGGACACAGAAATAGCATAAGGGAGCGTGGACCTCGGAACCATGTCCACAAAACTCAAACGGTCACGCATCACAGAAAGATCAGGTCCAAGAAAGAAGGTCAAGTCCTCAAAGTTGGCCATCAACCCAATCACCTTAACTGAAGGAATCTCCATGACATTGGCGAGACAGTCCGCGATGTCACTAGTAAAATGCTCCAAGAGTTTTTGACAGAGCACCAGAGTGTGTTGGGGGCCCTCAGGGTGCAACTACAAGGGTTAAAGGTGTGATCCCCTCAAGAAGGTATCCTATCTACCCACGTCGTAGTGAGAACTTCAACAACAAAACAGATGTTGCACACAAGGATGGCCAACACAATAATGTTACCAGAGGGAGTGTTAGTATCAACAGATGTGATGAACCGAATGGCGATTAGCATAATGAAACGCCTTGGCCTTAATCCAGCTGCCCTTCCCTAGGAAACACTTTATCAACTACATGATGGAATAACAGCAGAACTATGTGCCAAGGAGAGCCGCGCGATCTAGGTTCTGAGTGAGTAGAAGATTAATATAGAATAGCTTAGCTTGCAGCGCAACAAGTTGCTGTCACAGAACCAACAGTTGGTGTAGATGGTAGATGATGCTTGCCGATGCATCCTAGAGCTGGCTATCATAGTAGATCTACTAGTAGAAGTGCGGATTCACAGTTTATCAAGTGGAGTCTGTGATGCCAGAGAAGGGACAACAAAGATGCAGCTAGAGATGAATCTCCAAATTGCTGAGCTATGGTTGAAGGTGTAGCCTTCCACTCCCCAGAGGTCAAAGTGCAGTGCACCAGTGCTATTGTAACAAGGATGGAAGAGATTGGAGTTGTAGTGCGTGACTGTACCAACATGTTGGAGCATACACTTAAGGTCCTCACGACGTTGTAGGAGGACCCCAACATCTAGCGATTGGAGATAGAGGCATGTGAACTCCAGCAACAATATAACATTAGAGGGACTGTGTAGACAGTGTTCCTTACTTAGCAGTTTGCAAGGATGTAGCAAGCCAAGGCATTAAAAGAGCAGGTGGATGTGGCGCGCCATAAGGAATTCGTTCTCAAATCCCACGTCCAGCCATGGATTGATGAAGCCTTCACAATCACAATAGATATTGAATGAAAGCTCGTGTAGATTTAGGGGATGCATGCACAAATGCACCGCAGCACGCCAGAAATAGAGGGCTCAGAAGACATAATGCAGCAGGTTTAGTAGGCAGCAACTCAGTGTGTTGCCGACATTTAGGCCATTCGGGACTAGCTGGAGGGACTCCATGCCAAGATCGCTACGCTGATAGATTAACTTGAGAACGAGTCATGATGTTTGTGTTGAGGGCCCTGTTGGGCATGGAATCCCCCTAGTGCATGTTTTGGGGCTCAAAGCCCAAGTTTTGAGTATTATTGTTGAAAAGACTCTGCGAATTGCAGGCACGAAGCGCAAATTGTATGTTAGAGTCATAGGGTTGTCCGCCCTAAGTTTTGAATGTAGTGTCAGCCTGGGATTGTACAAATAGAACGAGGCTCTAAGTTGTAAAGAAAGTAAAAGATACATAGAGTAACAAATAGAGTCTAGAATATAGAAAGCATAGAGTAAAGGTCTAAGTGATTTGGTTTGTAGTAGTAGAAATAGGCTCTGCAAATGAGTGCACAGAGGTCTAATAGAGTCTGCAGCTGAATGTGTAGGACAGAGTCGAGTCTGTAACCAAGGGAGAAGAATAATAAAGATAAGTTTGATTTGAAATCTTGTGTATCTGTTTTGAGTTATTATATGGTTGATATCTTTTGCAATTATACTGTTTTATTTATCGCATGCATTGGTATGAATGGTGAACATTGTTAAGTATAACTAAACACATGAAAATAAGCTAAGTGATCAACTAATATCAGGTTAATAGTAAGGGATTGGGTACTAATGCAGATTGAGCCTTGAGTAGGGCTACATTAAGGCAGCATCACAGGCTGTGAGGTACTAATAAGTGCACGTAGAGACGTGCGCGCAAGGTCAAACTGTGGACCACCGAAAATCATCAGACATCTCTAGGGTGAGGAAACCTGGTTCTAGTACCCTCCCATACTACTTCGGTGAGACCTCAGTCCGTGCTCCGTGGACTATTGCATAAAGGGCCATTAGTACCTAGATTTTCTTGGCTAAACCACCTCTGAACTTGGGTCAGGCCCCTACAAACCAACAAATTGCAAGAGAGAAATAAACTTAATCAAACTTCCAAACTACGGATCTGTTCACGCTTGACTATGAAATGAATTTAACTCAGAACTTCTGAAATAAACATAAGAGAAATCCAAGCCACGCAACTGCAAATGAATAAATGTTCACATTAACTTTTTAAATGGCGAAAGGACAAGGGTAAACGAGCTGGGTTGGTTGGGCCATAGCCAACCAACTCATTTCCTGTTTAGGAAACAAAACGGTTCAACACTTAATCACGCATGAAATAAAAATTAGACACAACGTGAAGAAAACATGGTGCGTTCCTTTTATTAACTTGATCAACAAATATACATGATAATGCGAGTCCAGCCTAGAACTGAGGGCTATAGAAAATTACAAAGTAAATAAAATTACAACTCAGAGATTGCTAGCTTGGCTCTACCTATGGTCTATATTATATATAGTCTCTCAGCCTTAACCATATTTTGCAAATTACAGCCATTTCCTATTCAAGCCTTTTGACCGAATGGACTAACAAACAACATTGAAAAATTGGCTAATGGTTATAATAAAGCATGAACTTTTATGGCCGTAGACCATATTCTTGGCAAGTACCCTTGACTATACGTCGTCAATGTCCATCCTCAGATAGTCTGCAACCAAACTAGGAGTCGTGGATCAAAAATACATGCGTGGAAGGATTCGAACTATCATGGAGAAAGATCATTGGCGGTGCAGGGATCTTCCTACACTGATCATGCTAAATCTATGTAAAGTAATTAATAAATCAATTAATAATTCTTAATTATGAAATATAAAGTATATGTAGGAATAGATGATTATCTTGGACTAGTGTAGGAATGAGAGGATTAATAGAGATAAAACAAAGGTTAAGGCTTATGGGAATAGGGTAAAAATAGAGCAATTTGGGACATGAATAGACAGTGTAAAAAGAATAAGTCAGACAAGAAGATACATCTTGACCCATTGGTGGTGATGGAAGGCTGTCTGGATGAGATCAGAGACAAGGTGATGGACATGACAATAGAGGTGCTACAACAATTTGAGCAATAATATATGCAGATGTTGGGGAGCATCCAAAAGGATTTGTGAGAGCTACAGGTCCAAGTGAACAAGATCCAAGTGGGCATCAGGCAAGCGAGAAGAGTGAAAAAAATCCTGACACAGGGAAGTAGCACAATGGTGGACCTAGAACAAACTCTGGACCTCAGATTCATTCCATTGCCAGAGGGGTCAGTTCGCGTAGAATCATATGAGGATCGCATTGTGATCAACACAATGAAGGATATGGGCCTGAATTTGGTTGTGCTACAACTCTGGACTCTCCACGCACTACATCAGGGGGTGTCTAATGAGTTGAGGATCACAGAAAAATGTGCCCTCATCGTCGTCAGTGAATTTAAGGCCAGCAATGAACAACTATTCACAGAGAAAGATCAGGTGCTAAAGGAAAAGGAGGAGTTGCAGACACGATGATAGAGCCTAGAAATAATGATCGAGCAAGACTGGAAGTCAGTACCTGAACTAAGCATACCAAACGATGCATAGACCTCAGCCAAAGTGAGGAAATTGGTTGTTGTAGTACATGCATCAAAGGAGGAAATTAGTAGGGTGACTTTCGATTTCTAGATGAAAATAATAGAGTTATAGTTGAAACTGTATCCAATGACTCCAAAAAGAGGTTTGAGAGAAACACATAGTAGAAATCAAGGAGGGAATGAATACATTTGATACTGTAGTCAACGAATGCTCCTCAATGTTTGATGCAATGATGGAATTATGGACGAATCTGCAAGAGGACCCAGACCTACAAAAGTTGAACATAGGTGTCCATGAAACAAAGTGGTAGTATGATGAGGTCTGAGTAACTACGCGCACTTTGGCGCCAGTACAACACCTAGAGAAGTTACAGGAGGGAAAGTAGCTGCTAACATAGGGGGAGGATTTGTAGAGGAAAGAGGCCTTGCTGAAGTCCAGATTGTAGCCATGGCTAGAGGAAGCTTTTCAACTTATTCTATCACTTCAGGAGAAGCTCAAGGGGCTATAGGAGATGCAAAGGATAATGCACTTAGCAGTGGAAGGGCCAACAACTGATAAATTGGTCAAAGAGGTACAATAGGCAGAGGCACGGAGCGCTGCTGAAGTTGCATTGATCTAGTTTGAGCTGGGTGGCCTTCGAAGCAAGATCGTGGCACCAGCTGAGTGACTCGACAACGATTCATAATCTTTGTGTTGGGGGCCGTTTGGAATAGGGTCCCTAGGGTTAGTTTTGGGATTAGTTAACGCAAATTTTGTATATGTTTTTGTAAAATATGTAAAGTCTCTGCAATATGTGGATGTGGAGCATGCATATAGATAGGTGTCAAAGGGGTCTTAGCCCCTTGTTTGGATAGATAGTTAAGTCATTTTTGAGACTTACCCATGGTCCACGGACCATGGTATTGTATGAAGGAAATCTATAAATAGTTTATTCGTAGCGAGTCTTAGGGATAAATTTTGATGGAGAATTGGGTACGTTGAAGGGTTTTGTTGTCTTGGGCAAGTGCTAAGGTAGTAAGGCTCTTCTTCTTGTACTCAGGTGAAGAAGGGAAGTCTTAGGTAACTGAGTACGCAGGAGGCCTGGGTAGAGTCCACATTTAAGCACGCAAACCCTTGTAGCTGGGTGCGCAGGGTATAAGAGTTTGTAATCTGAACACTAAAGACCAGTAAAGACTGATTTAGGCTTCCTCACTGATGTAGGCTTCTTCTTTCCCTACAAATTCCTTTTCTCCCCACTATCATCCACACACTCAATGGCCTTATCGAAGAAATCCACTTTGGTTTTGTGAAGGTATAGCCAATCCACACCCAAAAGCTTATTATACAAACCCAATGGAAATACATTCAAATGTGTTGTTGTAGGCATACCATTTAACTCAAATGCACAAGCTCCTACCCAATGGTGAACTAGCTTTTTTGTACTTGTGGCGAAATGTACCAACCAATATTTTGCATGCACTTCCTTTCTCAAACCACACTTATCCACCACTTTAGGACTAATATAACTATAGTTAGATCAAGGATCAATCAAAAAATAAAAATAAAAATAAAAAACTTAATCACAAATCTTACCATCCATCTTAATGCTCAATGCCTGATGATCCTCCTCCCTATTGTCCACAACTGCATAGATCTGTGGAATGTTATGACCAACATCACCAACTATATGCGGCTCCTGAGAACTATAGATCTGGGGTCTACCACCAATTTGATATTGTGGACAATCCTTCTTGTGATGATCCTTACGACATATCTAACACTACAATGGTTCCCTACCACCACCTCTAGTGTTCTGCTCTCCATGTCCTTTATCAGTTGTATTGAATCTCTTATAAGGGACTGAATTTTGTTTCTCACTTGCATCTTGAGGTCTTCCTTGCTTTGGTGGCCATTTTCCTTTAGTTTTCTCATTTCCTTTCAAGTTACGCTTTGGCTCAACTTTGCACTGTGACTGCTCATAACAATTTTTCAAATTTTGAATGGTCTCCTCCAATGATCTAGGCTCATCTAACTCAACTCTATCTCTGTATGCTACTAGAAGTCCTCTGATGAATCTTTGAACCTTGGTCTTCTCCTCCTTGAGGGACAACACATATCTCAACAGCTCCAAAAACCTGCTAGTATACTCCTCGTTTATCATAGAACCCACTCACAACTCATAAACCTCCTTAGCTCTATCATCATAGTACCTCTCCGGCAAGTACTTCTTCTTGAACATCCTTTCAAATGGATGCCAAGTCAAATCATCTTCATCAGTACCTTTAACATTCTTCACATCCTCCCACCAAATATACGCTTTACCTTTGAGACTGAAAAGGTCTATCCTTGCTTTCATGTTTTCTTAATAGTCATGCAATCTAAATAATTTACTCATACCCAATAATCATGCTTCTGCATCCTATTATTTCTTCATTTCTCCATCAAATGTAGGTGGCTTCTCCTTCTTGAACCCATCTAACAAGTATCCCTTATCACTCCTCCTATTAGGATGATAATGATGATGATCATGATGCATGTCTGAACCAGAACTAGAATAATACATGTGTCTTGTACTTCTCCTATCTAGAGTGTCCAACAACCTTCCATCTCTGATCGTGTCGGATCTATCTAACCTATGACCACCATAATACATGTGTTCACTAGGAGACCTACTGCCATATGCCCCATTATTTTTGTCCTCTTTGTTATAGACATTTTTAGGCACTGCAACCCCAATCATACATGTCCATAAACCAAGGGCTTCTAAGTCCCTAAAATTGTTGCTTCACACCCTAAAGGAACAAGGTCAGCTGATTACATCATCTCCTAGAAGTTCTCCATGGAAAACTGCTCAGAACTGGTCAAAACTGGACCATACAGACTGCTCAGTGTAGAGGGTGCGATGCATCTCACCTACTCAGTGTAAAAAGTGTGATGCATACTGGAAATCCCTTCTATAGGGTGCAATGGGAGAGAGTAGACAAATGGCAGAGACAGTTTGCAAGGTGGATGATCATGGAATATTCCAAAAACTTCTACTGTGACACTTGCCTCTCTGAATTCGCCCAAGGATGAGTAAGAGATCATCAATCTCCAAGTGGAATAAAGAACTATCAGAGATAGGACACTAATCAAAATCCCAGAAGCTAACTCACCCCCTGCAAACATCTATATATGGAGCCCTCATCACAAAGATCCGGAGGCTAGAATCTTGTATCTTGTAAGAAAGTGTTGTTAGTTTCCCGGTGCAATATCATAGTGTTGGGTGATCTAATATTTTCATGAGGTGAAGAAAGGCTTTCATGCTGGGAGGATGACACTGGGTTAGAACAATGGTTTGTAATCCTCTTTACTATTCTTG
Organism: Pinus taeda; assembly: GCA_000404065.3. Classification (NCBI taxonomy): domain Eukaryota; kingdom Viridiplantae; phylum Streptophyta; class Pinopsida; order Pinales; family Pinaceae; genus Pinus; species Pinus taeda. The sequence goes on from APFE030157017.1 coordinate 124,309, forward strand.
ATATTAATAAAGTTATTCAAGTTTTCCTCCACATTCTTGTATGTTTGATGATACATGCATTTGTGTCGTCAATATATATCTGGCCCTATATTGTTTATGATAGTAGATCTCTGTTATTCGATAGTATTATGCTAATTTGATTCCACAGGTGCTCTTTGAAGTTGGGGAAATGAAGAAGGAGTGGCAAAGATCTGTCAGAGGGGAGAGGAACCAAGCAAGGAACCAAGTGCAAGATTGAGGTTGGTGTCCTTTGTTCCCCTCTTATCTACTTCTCATAAAGGAAAGCAAAAGTATTTTTGGTTTATTTGTTTCTATGATAGCTACCCATCTTAGTGGGACTAGCAGCTCCGAGTGGACACTAGTTTTCCCAATAACAAAATGGCGACTCCGTTGGGGAGCGAATAGCTTGTTTTCTTGTCTATATTTGTTTTTTTTATAAACTTACAGACGGAGGCTGAAGTCAAGCTAGCTAGCCTTCGAACTTCATTTGTTATGCAAGTGAAAAATAGATCAATGCTGCTTCAGTCTATCTCCTGTTTTTTTATAAACTGAACAATCAATTTGCAAACATTCTAATTGCCCTGGTGGTGGCTCTCGTAACCTCATTAGATCAACCACTGTGATTTATATTTACTGAAAATCACTTGCTCGGCCTAAATCCCTGAACTGAGCTACAAACTGTGATCAAGAACCAGGTTAAAGTCTCGTCCTGGTACCATCGCACCTCCCGTGTGCAGTAGGTTGGATGCATCCCTGTTTCCCTGTGTAACAGGTGCGATCATCAGATAAGGCTAATTTTTGCTTCAGACTTTGGTTTTTCTTCACTCTCTTAAGCTTTATTAAGGAGTTTTGCTATCTGTGATCAGTATACCACTATGGAAACCCCCTTCCTTTCCATCATTCCACCTCCATTGTGGAAAGAACTGTGATTTTTTTGTGTTTTGTGTGCCATTTTCAGTTCTCTTTTACAAAGAAGTAGCGTAATCGAACTGTCATTTCTTGATTTGGAAGTGTCGCAAGTGTCATTTTCAGTCGTAGAAAAGAATTCTATTGTTCTTGATAGTCGATTGCACTGTTACTCTTGTATTTGATTTGAATTAGTAGTTTTTCAAGTGTCGAAAACAATTTTCAATTCGAAATCGCAAAGTGTCGTCATTATCTTCCTTCCGTTTTGAAGAGAAATTTGTTAGTATTATCGCTTTGAAAAGATAATTCAAATTTGTACTAAACATTCTTTTTGTCATTCACACATTAAGAAAGCGGAAAACAAATACATGCATGTGCATTTGCATTTAGACTACTTGTTGGTTTGATTTAGGACAGTGCATCTAATGTGTGCTCTGTGCTCTATGTTGGAAGAATCTCATTTCTCTTTCCTTAGTAGCTAGGATTTTCATTGCAAAAAGAAGATTAAACGATTGTTTATCATCTTAGATTGCATTTTAGGAATTGTGTATCTACATCACGCGGTGAACGTGAAAGGAAAATTTCTTAAGAAATGTCAACTGTAAAATAAATTCAATGAACATAAAAATTCTTTGGAACCTAACGCACAACATTTAGAAGTCTAGGCTAGAGACATATTCCGGCATCGTAAAGCTTGGTAACTATCACTTTCGTTGCTGGTTGGGTGATTCCTCCTCTTTGAGATGACAAGTCCCAGTATGGACTTGTGCTCCCATTTACCGTCGAGTATATATTGGGAGACCACAATAAGCTATATCCTTTATCCTTAGGAAGCTGTATCTGCCGCCCTATCGATCACAATGCACTAAACACAACATTCGGGAAGATTGACTGCCGTACCGTAAAAAGTATTCTGTAGTTTTGCGATTGGTTTGGTAATCCCTCTATCTATATTTCTAGAGTAGTCCCTTTTGTTCCTTTTCATACTCCTTAAAGGAAAAGGTCCATCTAAGCACTTGTCACTTCAGGCTCATTAAAAATCGAAGGCGACTAGAGTCATCTTTTGATTCTTCGCGACTCTTAAAAGTTGAAAAAACAAGTTGTGTCAAAGCGTCTAAAATTTATTTTAATCAGAATAATATCACTATTCCCGTGTTGGTCTTAGGTTGAGGAAAATGGAGTATACCAACCAAGGATTTCCCCTTGGAGGAAATCCTAGTCCTTTCTCCTCTTGGGGAGATGTTGGTGCACCTCATATGGCCACATTGTCACTTCCAGGATTGACAATTGGCTTGCCAATATGGCTCTTATGTACCTCTTTCATTCAGAACACTGTGATTCCTAAACAATCAAGTTAGATATTACATGATACTAAAGTTACCCCCCAACCTTCTACTTCGTCTGTTTCTCCCTCTCCTCCTTCCTCTTCGTTTGATGAAGCTGATAAGTCTAAAAATCAAGTAACTAAGAAGGAGAAGAAGGGGAAGGAGAAGAAGGAAAAGAAGAAGAAGGAGCCAAAGGCAAAAAGGGGCAACCGTGCATCGTCTAGCGAAAATCCACACACTACACCATCCAAGCCTAAATCTCCATGTGTCATTTGCAAAGGAGACCACTATCATCGAGATTATCCTTGCATCCCTCAGATTTTAAGGGACTGGTCTCCTCGTTTGCACAATCCGGTGTCATCAACCTCTGATCATGTTGAAAGTACACCATCAACTAGTGAAAGTGAAGTAGCTGGACAGAAAAGGAAATGTAAATTTCCTTGTAAACTATGCAAAGGCAATCACATCCTCCACCATTTTCCCTTCCTAGATGAGGCTAAAAGAGTCTTGGATAACCATCCTGCTTCACCACTGCGGCTTCCTCCTGGATACAAGAAACTCTTGCTGAGTCCATCACTAGTTGAAAATCCAACTGACACGCCATTATGGTTGGTCGAAGCATCTATCATTGAAGATAAACCCTTTGAATCCACACCAGATGAAAGTAAAAAGGTTGAAGCGACAGTTGACCCGGTCTTACCTTCAGTAGGTCCATCTTCAGATGATACAATCACTGAAGAGAATGAGAATGACACCGTTCAAATTCTTTTTGTAAACATAAACTTTGATGAACATGGGGGAAATATACCCGTTCCTTTACCGCAGGAAGGAAGTTCGTCAAAGTTGTATCTGGCCGTCCATTCGGTCCCACCTCCAAGCAACCTAGTAGTTTCTTTCGATTGGAATCTACTAGGCAGACCCCGTTTACCAGCTAGTATACCATTCTAAATCATTGTAAAAACTTATAGAATGGTCATGGTCGGTACCATCATAGATGAAGGGGCTTCTGTGAGTATCCTTTCCTCGACTGCTTGGGAAGTTCTTGGCTCGCCATCGCTTATGCCTGAGATGAGAAATCTAATAGGCTTCAACAAAGGAATCAGTCGACCGTTAGAGATCCTTCCAAATGTGCCTATTACTTTGAGAAGGAAAACCATTTATATGAACGTAATGGTAGTCCAAGGACCTCTAGACTATAATCTACTCCTTGGGTGCGACTATATTTATAGCATGGAAGCCATTGTCTCCTCACTCTTTAGAGTAATGTGTTTCCCGCATGAAGGCTGAGTGGTCCAGCTCGTAGACCAGATTTCGTTCCCCGGCTCACACATAGCTAAAAGTCAAATGCCATCCCTAAATGGTCTTTTCACGCAAGGAATGTATCATTAATCTCTAGTCCATCCACCTGAAGAATTTGAGTAATTCAGGGGACATGACTGAAACCTAGGGGGCATGCACCTTGGCCTGCTCTGGCAGGAAAACTCTAGGTATAGAGTAGGTTTCCGCAAAGGATATATGACCGGTATGACACCCTTCCATATAGGAAGATGGGATTAGACTGGAATAAGATATCTCTGTTAGAAGATAGGCCTTTCCCTATAGAACAAATGTTTTGTCTGCAAATTGAAGGGTAATATGGAAAAGGTATGCCTTTCCCAATACAACAAATGTTCTGTCTGCAAATTGAAGGGTAACCTCGAAACTCTGCTTCACTATACTGGGGGGCATGCAAACCCTTTTGCATGCAAGTGAAGAGTAACCATTTATTTTCATAGTTTGTAGATTCTCAACCCTTTAAACTCGTAGGATTGGTCGTCCCTAGCTTGCATAAAGAAAGGACATGGAGCAAATCTTCGAAAGGTGCAAGCTCCACAAAAATGGAATCTATCGATGAGATGTCGTTATTATATGACTGGCACGAGTAGTTTTTATGTGAAGTTCAAGCTCGTTAAAAATTAAACCTAAGAAATGAGAAAATATTTCCCTTGGAGTTTAAGCTCATTAAAAAATGAACCAATCTTCGGTAAATAACCATTGTGAATGCATTATAGTCAGCTTTTGAGCTTTGGTTGTGTTCTCATCATCACCTCCACTCTGTTTCAGCCAATCATACACCTCCATTTGATTGTTTACCCTTTTTGAGGAACATCTGTGACGAGTGATTCTATTAGCCATCCTTGTGACACTGCCGTGATTGGAAAATTCCAAAAATTACCTAGAATGAGCTGCTACCCGAAATTATCACTCGTTCCTCAAAAAATGAGTCTCCTTGAAGCTCCTTTCATATGACTCGTAAAATATGAAAATATTGCTGAGCGATTGGCCTCTCCAGCTTGTTAAAGCTACTGGAAGTGCTATCCCTCCTCTAGATTTTAATATTTTTGGACCTAAGGGATTATTACACAAAAAGATCGAGCACTTGTCTTGTTCAGCTCGTTAAAGCTATCGAAAATTCATCCCTTTCATATTATTTTATACTTTTTCGGACTTAAGGGATTATATGACGAAAAAGGATTATTGGAGTTTCCTTTCCGTCCCTTTT
>APFE030157017.1:132287-147394 GCA_000404065.3 Pinus taeda
CAAAGTGGTAGTTCTCAGATAGATCTTTCTAACGAGCTATCATACACGTCAAACGGAGATCATATGCCAAAGTTACGACCCCGGGAAATTGATGTACCAATTTACCCAAAACGGGGCCCACAATTTGGCGTTTCATCTTTAAGGGTCGGTTTTGGAATGTGAAGGGTTTTCCATTGTTTCTCAATAATAAATAGGCCTTCGAGCCTCATTGTAACACAAGTTCGGAACAGTTCAGAGACATGTAGCCGCACATCTCTTCTCAGAGATAAGCTACCATCGTCCTAGCTGGTTTATTTCCCATTCTGGTTGTAAACATATTTCGGTATTTTCCATTAATGAAATAAAGTGTTCTTTCCGCTGCATCTCTTTATTTATGGTTATCGCATCTCTGTATTTATGGTTATCTCTGTAATCTATTGCGTTCCTGTTTAAATCCGGATCACCCTCCCAGGTCTACCCAAAGTAACCATGACAACTGGGATAAACATGAGATGAGAGGATACTATGATATTATTTGACCTCCTATGTGACCTTAAGGAAGTGGAATCGATGGAACATCATGCACATTCATCCAACATCATCAACAAAACCCTTAAGAGACAAGTCAACCACTCAGATAGCATGTCCCTAGTTCCTATTGTTGTTCTAGATATCTTAGGCCATAGTCACTCTCATGCTATGGGCAAGGGATCGACTAACAACCTAAATTCACTCTCACAGGCCTGCCTACCAGTGACTGTGGACCAAAAGTGCCAGGTATGTGCCAGTGACCCCAGGATTTAAGCCGCTTTTCTAGCATAGAATCCTAGCATCTACCCCAAACTAGCTACAACCTTCAGGAATCATTAAGGACAAGGTAACAATGCTGATAAATCAAAATCAACCTCAGGACTAGGCCTGAGCATCCCAAAACAGGACTAATATTATGTCAAACAGTTGGCATCAATGCAACTTATAGGTCTAGGATACACGACATAGCATAAATGACTGAAACAACTTATGAAACATAACTAGAAGGATCACCTCCTTCTCCATTGAAATACTACATCATCAATTAGATCTTGCATCTATCCATTTAAGAGTTACAAGTAAATACATGAAATAACAATGACATGAACCAACCATTTAACCATGCTTATAACTAGCATCAAACCATGTAAATATCAGAGAGAAGACAACCATTAAATCCACATATAAATCAGTGTAAAATTAAGAGAACTTAGCTTTTATTAATCATAGTAAAATACGGTCAGGTTCGAGCCTTCCACATACCACTCGACCATAGACATGGTTGAACCAAATCTCTCTTTCATCCAGTCACCCTCGTGCCATATTCCAAGCATGAATGTGGGATATCATAGAACAACCAAGGGAATCTAGAGGTTAAACCACCTCCACCCTCATAAAATTGTGATCACACCAAAATCGGTGCTTCGATCACAACCAAATAGAACTTGGAATGCCATCCAGAATCCATCACTATCCCTGAGGAATTTTATGTCTCATCTCTCAGAATTTACCATAATCCAAAATCAGGTCACTAGGCCCTAAACTGAGACATCTCCCTCAGGCTTTTCCATGTATCTCGCCAAAACCGGTTAAGGGATTCCTAGGCCTTTAGGAATGGAAATTGAGACCACCCCCATCCCAAATTCTGAAATACATCCAGCAAACAAAAGCTCAAAGACCGAAATAAACATCCCAATGTACCATGGCATCTAGAAAAAGGAAAGGCTAGGCTGAAAACCACTGTCATAACCCAGAAGAACCATATGACTGATAGCAAGAGAACCATACACCGCCATGAAAATCCATGCATTTCCAAACTAGCTAGGAAATCACACATGCAAAAGGTTACCTACAAGAATTCATACTGAATCTACTTGATCCTGCCTTCCTTCTTTGATCCTTGCTTGTTTTCCCTTTCCTTTGCTTCCATTTCCTTTCCTTTGCTTTATTTTCCTTCCTTTGCTTTATTTTCCTTCCTTGCTCCAAAGTTATAATTCTCCAACAAAACTCTAAGTGACCAAGAGAGAGAGAGAGCTTCAAACTTGAAATGACAAAAGGTTGAACTCACAAAAGCCATGAATTGGTCCTCATAAGCCTTTTTATTGATGATTCCTCTATTTTCTCTATTTGCCATTATTTTCCTTCATTTTCCTCTTCACATGCAACCTATGACTTTTTCGCCTTATTTTTCTCCTAATTTCCTTTATTTTCATAAATCAATGTGCCAAAAATTTCTTTTTACCTTTTAATTCCTTTTCCTTAACCTTTGCCAATTTTCCTTAGCCATAACACACATCCAGTGATGCCCACTAGGATATATTTACCCAACATTCAGTTTGGAATAAGTGTCCCTTAACTGTGGTCTTATTTTGTCTTTATTAACTTTTATTACATGAAATTTTCACCAAATTTGTTACAATGATAGTCCACATCCTGACACCTGTACCCTGTTGTAACTTGTGCATAAGATCCCTGTACATGTCATCCTATTAACCTTCCTTTAAGATTTGATACTGTAAATATGTACCATAGGAGCTCATAGTTGCTATATGATTCACATGTATCCTCCTGCTAAGAGCATCTGCAACCTTGTTCTCTTTATCCTTAATGTACCTAATCTCAAGGTTGAACTCACTGATTGTGGCCAACCATCTAGATTTCCTAGAATTCAGATTCGGTTGGTTAAATAGATACCTTAATCCATTGTGATCACTCATCAAGATAAACTGCCTTCCAAGAAGATAGTGCCTCCACATCTTCAAAGCATGGATGATCGATGTCAACTTAAGATCATGTGTCAGGTAATTATGCTCGTGCTCATTCAATTTCCTTGATTCATAGCATACTACTTGTAATTCCTACATAAGGACTCCACCAAGACCTCTCTTGCAAGGATTTTTACATACCACAAACTCTTTATCTGGATCTGCAACCTTTAAAACTGATGCATGCTTCAACAGCTACTTCAACTGCTCAAACCTGGTTGCAAATTCCTCTATTCATTCAAATTTATTACCTTTCCTTTTCAACGATGTAATAGGATAAGAAAAATGTGAGAAGTTCCTGATGAACCTATTACAATAACTAGCTAACCCCATGAATGATCTTACCTCATCCATATTTCTAGGAGCTTCCCACTCCATGATATCCCTTATCTTTTCCGAATCCATTTTTATTCCTTCCTTGGAAACCACATGCCCCAAGCAGTGTACCTCTATCTGAAAGAAACTACATTTGCTAATCTTCGCATACAACTAATGCTCCTTTAGAAATCTCAGTATTGCTACTAAGTGTTTGACATGATCTTCCTCATTTTAAAATATACCAATATATCATCAATGAATACAATAATAGACTTGTCTAGATAAGGACACAACACATTATTCATCAAGCACATAAAAGTAGTTAGAGTATTACTCAAACCAAATGGAACTACAACAAACTCATAATGCCCATACCTAGTCCGAAAAGCTACTTGTAAATGTCCTCTTCTTTAATGTGTACCTGATGATATCCTGATTTCAAATCAATCTTTGAGAACATTGTTTCTCCCTTCAATTGATCGAACAAGTCATCAATCCTCCGCTACGATACTTGTTCCTGATGGTCACTTTTTTCAATTTCCTATAATCAATGCATAACTTGATAATACCATCCTTCTTCTTCAAAAATAACACTGGTGCACCCCAAGGCAACACACTTGGCCTAATGTATCCCTTGTCAAGCATTTTCTTCAATTCAACATAAACTCCACCAACTCTGGTGTGCTCATTCTATAATGTTCCTTTGATGCTGGTGTTACCCCTAGTACCAAATTAATAGAACAGTCTACTTCCATTTGAGGCGAAAACTCTAAAATCATTGTCAGAAATAGATCCTAAAAATGTTGTAGAATTGGGTACCTGCTCAAGACATCTGCACCCTCAACTTCCTTACCTTTATCACTAGAAATATGCACTGCGAATAACACAAAACCTTTCCTGCAACTATGCTTCACCTACATAGTTTTCACCATTCTAATTGACGTTTCCTTCTTCTTTCCCTGCATGACTCTTTCTTCCCCATTCTCATCCAGGAACTCAATAGCCTTGTCATAACAATCCACCTTAGTCCTATGAAGATACACCTAGTCCATCCCCAACAACATACAATATGATCCCAATGAAAATACATTAAAACGTGCTAATGTAGGCATACCATTCATCTCAAAAGCACAAGCTCTTATCCAGTGATGAAATGTCTTCTTTGTACCTATAGGAAACTGCACTAACCAAGATTATGCATGGACTTCTTTATTCAAACCACACTTATCCACCAGGCAGGACTAACATAACTATAATTATACTGAGGGTCAATAAAAATAGAAACAACTTGATCAAAAAGCTTACCATCTATCTCGATAATAAACGCTTGGTGATCTTCATGACTATTCTCTAATGATGCATAGATCCATCTAATACTCTATCCAACATCTACCACTGTCTCTACCTCCCGAGCACTGTAGATTTGCGGCCTACCACCCTGATGTTGTAGACAATATCTCCTATGATGCTCTCCTCCATAAGTCCAATACTGCAAGGGCTTCCAACCATCACCCTTAATCTATTCCTTAGACTGAAATCCCTTTCCTCTATCATATGCATTGAACTTCTTATGTGGGACTTCATTATCTTTTTTACTTGTATCTTGAGGTCTTGTATGCTTCTTGTCCCATTTTCCTTTATTCTTTACATTACTTTTCTAGTTTGGATTATTCTCATATATGCACTTTGATTATTCAAAATAATGCTTTATCTTCTGGATGACCTCCTCCAATGATCTAGGCTCATCAAATTCAATTTTGTCCTTGAATGCTACCAATGACCCACTGATGAATCTTTGAATCTTGGCCTTCTCCTCCTTGAGGTAAGGCACATATCTCAATAACTCCAAGGCTGCAAATTTACACCTCATCGGTCATAGATCCCATCATGAGATAATAGAATTATTTTTCCCTATTGTCATAGTATCTCTCAGATAAATACTTCTTCTTGAAAATTCTCTCAAACTCATTCCAAGTCAACTCGTCTTAATAAATGCCTCTAACATTCTTTACATCTTCCCACCAGTGTTATACAACAAAATGACCTCCTCATCAACTCAGAGGTGAAAGACATGATGACTAAAGCAAAGACCACAATTGCAGACCTTGATTCCACACGAACGTTGGTTGCACACTAAAAACCTGCTTTATAAAGATTGTTACCCAGCCTAAGGGAGCGTTAGTAACCCCAATAACTCATGTTATTAGTGAAGGGGCAATGTTAGTGAAACTAAGGGAAGTTCAATGGGTCAAGCCAACAAATTGACTCACAAATATATAGATATTTATCCCTAAATTTTCTCAAGAAAAGCAAGGAAGCATCCAAAATCAAGATATTTGGAGGATTTCTAATCTAAGAAAAGAAGGCAAATGGGAAAGAGTTGAAAAGCAGAGCAAGTTCATTGCTTTTGCCCTATTGAACTCTAGGAGGAGCTTGGCAAGCCTAACTTGATTGCTATATAAGCAAAGTGAGGGTTATTGTGAAAGGGGTCAGAGCATTTGAAAGGATAGCCCACTAAGCTGTTGTGAACTTTCATACACTTGAAGAAGTGAGCTAAAAGAGAGAGAGAGAGAGAGAATAAGGGAAGACTAATACGATGGATGGTTGTAATCACTCTTCCATTATTAATACATAACTACAGTTGTGTTCCGTACTCCATAGTGTTGGTAACATTGTTCATTGAGTTGTTCATTTTGATACTTGTTTAGATAAGTTATTTAGTTGTATGAAAATAGATTTTCATTGTGCATTCTTATATTAGTTTTCAAGATTGTATGTTGTGATTGTGTTTGCCTTTCCTTTGTGCAACAATTGATATGGATCCAGCTTTGAGGGAGTTCTTCTTGGCTGCATAGCGATCTCCAAACAAATCTAGAAGGAGACTTGAGGTAATCCTCTTTCCATACTTTGCTAACTTATATTTGATAGATGAACATGTGTATAACTTGGTAGCTTCTGCAGATAATCTTATAGTCTGTCGAAGGTCCCGAGAAGGCCTTTGAGGTTAGTTTTCATTCTCCATACACTGTGCATTTTACCCCATAGCAGAATTGGTGAATCCGCTGGGGACTATACATGTAGTTCCTGGTTCACCCAGACACTTCGTGGTTCTCTCTTCCTTCTAAGAGCTCCCTACGCTTCTGCTATCCTTTTCTGATCCACCAAATATCTTGCTGCATCCTACTAGTATACATTGATCCCAGAAACTAATCTTGGAAACCCTTGTGAAATATTTCCCACACTAACGTAGGTTACCAGGCTACACGAAGCTTTATAAAGCATTGTGCCTATGTATAGGGAGCGTTAGTGACCCTACTAACTCTCTGTAACCACTGTTACAGAGTGATAGTCTCCCTTTGCCTTCATTTCCAGTAGTATCTATGGACCAAAAGGGATGGAAAATCTTCTCATGGGATAAAATAAGATCCGTAACTATATTATGTCTACAAAATTGGTGTCCTAGAAATTTATTTTTAGGAAAAAGTTTTGGTTTTTCTCTGTTAAAAAACATTTTTTTCTGAAAGAAAGATTGATATTTTGTATTCATCCTTTTGTTTAAATAGTTGTGAGTTGCTTCATTTTGGTTTTCAGTAGTTGTTAGGAAATATTGGAAAAGAATCTTTTGGTTATGAATGTGTTGAAATACTATAGATGCATAGACGAAACTATGAATATGTAGAATAAAGCTTATTTGCATCAAATTGAAAAAAAAATCAAAGCATTGTTTCTGCATGATTTATTGAGTCAAGAGTCTCACCATATTTCATACATCAACACCCCTACCAAAGACAAATATTCAAGTACACATAAAATTTACATTAAAATCAATCAATTACTCTTTTGAGAAAACCAGCATTAGCTAGGTTAGAATCTTGGGATAAGCATGTGAGTGAACTGCCCAAGGTTGAAAACCAAAACTAGTGTCGTTAACGAGAGAAAAATTCCTTCTGCACTCATATTACTGGGACCACTCCACTAACAATGGAGAAAAATATGAGACAACATCGGACTGTAATTGAAGGTAGCCCACCTTCTCTTACAAATCCTTTGGGCATTCTACATATTGGGGGTCCCTTCAGGGATTTCGAAGCTGAGTCAGGGACTCAAGTATTCTGCGTACACAGTGTGCTATCTACGACTATGTCCCCCCTAGTGATGTCTGTGATTTGAGGTATCTCTAGTGGCCAAAATTCCAAGTACTTACACAAGGTGACTGGGATAGGCTGTCCTGGTACCTAACATGGATGGATCTACTCTGTCTTCAGTTTTTGGGAGGGTGCTCGTCTTCACTAGAGTACTTGGCCCCTCAATCTGAGGTTTGGGCGAAGTTCTAAAGTAACCATAACCGTACATTTGGCCATCCTTCTCTGTTATTCATTGAGATACCGGGTTTCATCTCTGGTGATCGGTGCTTATCAGACGAGGTAATTTGCCTCTATTTGCTGATTGATTCATTTAGTGTATTTATATATATATTTATTCAGGTACCTAAGTGTTATCATTTGAGACTTTAAATAATATCACGATAAAATTTATTTGATAAAAAATTAATGGTCACTGTGGCTACATCCGGCCCTCATCGTCACTTTAGATGATTGTTAGGAGTTCCTCCACTCATTGTGGAAGATCCGTCGTGTTCCACTGAACTAGATTCCTCATCTTCGAGGGATCAGTCTCCTAGATCTCACACGGGATCTGTTTGGACAACCGACAATTCAAGTTTTCTAAAGGATTTCTTCACCGAGGGATTTCTTCCCCCCTTTAACCCTCTGCTCACAGATCCATTGGAACTTGTCTTGGCTCCCATGGTACTTGTACTTCCTGCTTCAGTAGTTGGAACAATTCCATCTACCCAGTCGATGCCTAACAGGTTGTGGAACTTTAGGGACACTTTTGGTCCTTCACCACTCCCCCAATCGATAGTCATCACAACACCAGTAATGTGTTATCCCACTATTTCATTTGTCCTAGATAAAACCACTCACATGACACCCTCTATGAGTGGAACCTAGCAGATGCCAGGTTCCACCCCTATGGTGCCACATTGCATACCTTCGACAAGTGCCACATATAGTGCTCCATATAACACTCAATTCGGCAATATGGGCGTGGTTCCCGTTTACCAACAACATGATCGGCTGCTAATGTACAATTCAAACTCCCAGATTCATATACCTGGGGGGGTTCCCAATATGCACATGCTGATAGGGAATGTAACAGTTCCCCCTCCATTCTCAGACATGCATGGCCAGTCGTTAATTGACATGAGCGTTCCCTCTGTCAATCAAGGCCAAATGGCTAGTTTTGTGTCAGGCAGGAATCCTCAAGGGGTTCCCAACCAGTCCATGGGGCACCCTACTCACATACTCAAATGAGTTAAGGGGGCACCGCTTATACTGGGGGCAATTACATACCCCAGTATCAAAATCCTCATGGAAATCCACTCTACAACACCATACCTCAAAGCAACTGCTACACCATTCAACCCATGTATAATATGGGGAACCAAACAATGGGAGGAGTGCAAAGCTCCTCAAGTCATCCGTCATCACCATGGTCTGAGTCGGGGGTGTTAGTGTCAATATCTTCACACTTCCATCAACGATCAAATTTCTCTTTTTGCATGCATATTAGGTGTCCCATCCGATCAGCTGTATTCCATTAGGTCATGGATCAACTGATGGTAGTGGTTTCATGTCAATTTCCCTCATGACATTCATTTGCTAACCTGTTCACACATTTTTTTTAGTCATTTACTGCCATCCTGTTTCATTCCATTTATAAAAATCAGTTTTAGGGTTTTAGTCTCACTAGGTCTAGGGTTTGTCATCATGGTCATCCAAAATTGAATAAAAAGTTAGCAGGCACATGAGGAGGATAAATAAGTTCATAAAATCATAAATTTTACTCCTGTTATTCTCAATAAATCTTTTTTACCTCAAAATAGATTTTTGAGGTGAAAACAAGGTTTTTTCCATTATTGTAAAAATTTCATGTAATTTCAATGTTTCTATATGTAATATGTATTCAATAGCTATTCCTGGTGAACTGGTAACAAAGCCAACTCCTGCCATGCAAGAAATCAATGTAAAAGTCCACCTACAAAAAGGCAAAAGTTAAAAATAAAGTGAAACAAGGCATTTGTGAAAAAGCTAGCAAAACATTAGAAAAGTGGGTTTGGTTAATGAAAAATTAAAAGCAAGGGGATATAAAGCCAATCCATGTGTTTGAGTCTTCATTGTTGCAAGTGAATGAGCTAAAGGCATAAAAGTCGTGTTTTTGAAGAAAGAGGCAAAAACAAAGGAAAAAACCCAAAATTTTGTCGACGTTGCACACTTGGCATAGGTTTTCCACTATAAATTGGTGTAGCGTTGTGCATGCAAAGTGCGCTACGCTCCTGAGAGGCAGCGCTACGCACCTATCCATTGAGCATCAAAATGATTCCAGTAACCTTACTTTGCTTCAAATTCCTTAATTGACCTCTCATCAAGTAAGTAAAGCTTCTCATCATGTTTAGCAAGGGGTTTTTCATCAGTTGTGATGATTTTCATGTCTCAAAAACTAAACCCTAGCTATCCTCCAAATTGTCTCATAAGATTTGCAAAGGGTATTGTTTTTTGTTGTTTCTATTCCCTTAGATTATTTTCCTACACCCTATTCCCTTAAACTATTTTCCCTATATCCCTTTCCCTTTCCCAAAATCATCAACACTCACTCCCCAAACCTCACTCCCAATTACCAAACCCTAACCCTATACCCTATTCCCAAACCCTAATTCCCACATCCTATCCCTTCACTACATTCACTTCATTACCAAACCCTTCATTCCACAATCATAATACCGTTCGTTTCCCTCATTCCCCAAAATAAACCAGCATTCACTTCCTATACACATTATTCACCGTCATATTTTAAAAGCTCTTCATACTTATCAGCTTTCACTTCAAATTCATTAGCATGGAGACAAATTCAGCCTATGAGAGGGAAGAGGAAACTTTCAGTGATTCTTCCCAAGAAGCTCATGTACCAAGAAAGCCACATAAAGGAAAGAAGATCATCCAGGAGGAGCCCACCACTCTCACAAAATTATTTGCTTGCCCTCTTGTTGTAACTTGCTTTAAACACCAGTCTTATTATCAGTTTTGTGAAATGGTAGAGAGGGTGAAATGTCATCATGAGCTTTCTAGGTTGTTTGTTCTTCATCTTCACAATGGCTAGGTGAACCTTACTGGTGTCTCTTTCACCTTGACACTTGAAACCATTGCAGTAGCAACAGGCATCCCTAATGTAGGTGAATGGTGGAATAAGGGGTAGCATGTGGGTAGAGAACATTATGAGCCTTACAATCAAGCTGGATATCATAGGCAGATCAACAGGATTTTTCCTTTCAAATACTTGCAGAACGTCTATGCTCCTCTCATGAAACTCGTCATCAAGTATTTCACGTGTGAAGGGAGGTTTTCCTACCTATATACATATCATGTCAGATTGTTGATGCATTTCACAAGAGTGAGGATGATGAACCTCCCATGCTTTATATCCAAGAATATTGAGAAGATGGCTCTCTATGTGCAAAGAAAACCTTTTCCTTAGTAGTTCAACAAAATTTACCACTTCTCACTAATTAAAATTGTTGTCTTACAGGCAAATGTTATATTCACCAAGGGTGAAAGGGGATTTGCCTTCTTCTCCAGCTGAACAGGTACAGGGCAGACATAAAGGAAAGCAACAGATGCATGAGGAGGGCCCTACTGAGGGCCAAGATAGGTATTTTGTCTTGGTTGAGGAGGATGTCACTAATTTGGGTTCTCAAAGCTCAAAAATCAAAGACATGATTATCAAAGAGAAGGAGGCTGAAATACAAGCCTTATCTCTTGATCTTGAAAGGGCCAAATGGATTATCAATTTTCTTGAGCAAGAGAACAACAATTAGAAGACAAGCAAGCTATTGTGGAGCTCCAAACAATTAGAGAAAATAGGCAAGTGGCAAAGAGAAGAAAAATCAAAATGACATCCCTTGAGCAAGAAATTGAGGATGAATGGGAATCATGGTTAGAGAGGGCAAACATTCACCTGGAGAAATTTCTTGAGAAAACCAACAAAGAGAAGAAAATGTTGTGTCATATGGCCTATCACTACCTAACCGGGAAAATTTTTTGCAAAACAAGGGTGAAGAGGTTAAAGGCTACTAAAACGAGCTTTGAGAAGCAAAAAAGAGCAAGATAAGCTCAAGATCTTGGCTGAAGCATCATTGGCTGAGCAAAGTGTTGGATTCCTATACCAATAGGTTTCATCTTTCATGATTGACAATGGAAGGGCTAAATATGTTCATCATTGCAGGCTGCAAAGGTTCCATATTTTGTGTACATACTACAAAAAATTTAAAAAATGAAAAGAGGGTATGCCTTAAAAGAATAATCAAAGGGTAAGAAAATCAAGTGGTCAAGAGAAAAGTGAAAATGAACCCCAAACTAAGGACCAGGAAAGTGGCCAGTCAAAACGCCACTACTAAGCTCATTTGGCAGTGTCATGCTATCCAAGTACTGCTGCTAATTACACTGGATGGATGGCCCAACAATCTAAACTGGACCATGCCATGGTTAAATTGCTTGTTGCATAATAGAGAATGTTTCCTGACCAAACAGCTTAAGCTTGGCAGATGACTAGCTAGGTAGAGAAATAAAGGTGCCCAACTGCTTAATCTGGGGCCTTGGAAGAAATAAGGGTAGATATTAGATAGGAGGGCAGTCAAAAGAAAAGAGGAAAATTAGGGTCTGCTAGTTCAAGTGCACCCACTTTAATGAAGAAAAAATGTTAGGATTACTAGGATGGGTAAGTAGTGCAAGCTTGCAGAAATGGAGAGCCATCACCAATTGGCCAATTAAATGCAAAAACTTATGCCACTCAGGGTGTGGGCATTAAAGAAAAATAATGGAGGAAAAGCACTGGAAGCATGTCTAACTTCCCCAGTTTCCCCCAAAAGTCATTTCTTACTAACACCCCCAAGGGCCTTGAGATCTGCTCAGGTCTCCAGTTCCTCTCCATTACATCACATACCACTTGGTCAAACCATGGAGTTCAAGCATGAAAAGAAGCCACATTTCTTGTGTAAAAACATCCTTTTTTCATCATTTTCATCTATCCTCAATATCCTAAGTCAAGTTTCATTTTAATTTGGCTTCACCCCTTCATTCACCTCACAAACCATATTAATCACTAAGCTATGATCTAGCTCCCTAACTTCCCCCTCCCCCAAGTGCTATAGCCATATCCATTCCTTGGGAAATATTAACCCCTCAAGGGTTAGTATTAGCCCTAAATCCTCCTAAAAGCTATGGGTTTGAGAAAAACTATGGTTAAAGGGCAAAAATCACTTTCCCCGCCCTCATTTACCCGTTTCCCCCTTTCCTCTGCCCTAAACCCTTTATTATAAAGTTTTGAAATAAAAAGCTTTTAAATAAATACGCGCTTAATAAACCTGAAAAACCCATAACCTAAGGTTCTAAACCCACCCCGCGCCCATTTATTAAATGATTATTATATAATCGGGCGGGTCCCCTGTCGTTAACCTGGCGGCATATCACGATCGTCGCCCACCGTCAGATCATCCGCCCCGCCCATCCTAGGTGGGCAGTCGATCCTCCTATAGAGCTGCCCGGCCTTTTGTGCCCGGGGGATAGGCGGTATTGTCGCCGTACCCCTGCCACGCGTCAGGTGCTGGGGTTTTTCGCTGCCCCCCCTCCAAACCACTTACCGCCTAAGAGCCTGCCGAGGAGACCGCTTACCGCCCTACCCCCCACGCTGATGTCACGCCCTCGTCAGCGTGACGTCACCCCACTTTGCTGCCACCATGCCTCCACGTCACCCCTGCCCTCCACGTCGCCTTGTCCACCCTGCCACCGTGTCAGTGCCACCTGGGCACCCACATCACCTGCCACGTCACCTTGTTCGTACCTGGGCCCATGATGACGTCAGCATGAAGTCATCACAAAAAGGCGCCAATATGCCAAAAATGCATAAAAAGGCATAAAAAACCGTTATTTTGCATTATTTTTTACAAACGCCAGAGCTCCTCTGCAAGCGAATTTCAACTTCCAATGGTCAAAAAGAAAAAGAAATCTGCCAAAGTCGCTGCCGCCTCCATTGTCAACCCAACCACCTGCAATTCAGCCAATTCGACCGGTGAAAACGCCTCGTACGCCATTAAAACCAGGTATTTTGCCGCAGGCACCCTCTTGTCCACTGTTCTCCATAAAATCTTGTTTTCCTGCTTAAGCAACTCAGTTTAAGGACCCACATTGTTGAAATTCACCCCTAAAATGTACCTAAGAAAACTTTGAAACCCCTGCACGAAAGAAGTCCCAAGGAAACCCGTGACCCGCGGTGAAAATCTACCTATTTTTCACAAAGAGCAGTTAAAAAGCCAAGCCACAAGCTAGAAGAACTAAATTGTCATTTCTCTCACCTCTGCTAAGCAATTTTCTGCAAATAACCAGCTAACCAACTCAAAAACACTCTGCTTCCTCAAAACAGACTGCCCCACAGATTGATTAAGCCTATGACAGCCTCCTTGAACTACCAAAACTGCTCACTGCAAACAGAGAGCAGTAAGCCATTCCTCAGAACTCACACCAAGCTTGAAACATAGTAAAACCACCAGCAAGACCAAGACAATGGCCACTCTAGCTACTCAGGATGTTTTTCCTATAAATCCACCCAATAGAGAGCTAGAAGCTATGCCATTGGTGGACAGTGATGCCCCCATCACAAACTTTGTGGCAGAGAGAAACCATTTGCAGACATATTGCCAATTAAGAAACAGTCACTTGGACAGCAGTGACCTATATGGGGTCTGGAAATCTAATTTACCCACCTACTTTCTGCCTTCTGTCAACATTTTCCCTGAAATCATCCACCTATGTGCAGAGAACTATGACCAGAAACTCAGGGCTGTGAAGTCTCCATCTGGGAGCATCCTCTTCTATATAACTCCAGACTCCATCAACCAGATGCTCAACTACAAACAGACCCAGTTGCTATACCCCTTCTCCATGAACTATTTGCTGGATGAGGGCTCCAGACTTTCTGATTCAGACATTGCTGCCATAGCTAGGAAATTCATGAAGGCAGAGTGTCAGCCCTCTAGGCCACCTCCTTTCTCCTATGAAGATTTCAATGAGGTTGGCAAGCTACTGATAGACATGCTGACCTATGTGTTGGGGTTCACCACAAACAAACATGTTGATATAACTGTGCTGGTCATGCTCTCTGAATACAGCCTGATGAAGCCCCCTGCTATGAAATACAATTATGCCAAGTACATTGCCAATAAGATACATGATCAATTGACAAGGTTGGACAGGGAGGCAATATTCATATATTCCTCATACATGTATCACTTATTCTTGTACTACCAGACAGATAGCTTCCAGTGCTCAATCAAGAAGCTAGACTCATAGGGTGAGAGAAGGTCTCTGATCTTCTGGTCTTCAGTCTTCCATCAAGTACAGAATTCCCCTTAGTCTTACTGCGAATTCATTGATCAGTTTTTATATCCAGTTATATGCCTCTTGAAGAGGACACCTCCTATCAGATTGTCCAAGGATATGTAGAAGATCTTGTAGCTATCTAGAAGCTACAAGATTGGTGATTGGTACTTGTACCAAAACCACACTGTCATCAGAATTTATGGCTGTGAGCTCTGTCCCTACAGGCTCCCAAAGTATGTCCCTATGAGGCTATTTTCCCTAGAGTATTATAGACAGCTTATAAACTTCGACCTAACACACTTTCATAGTGCCAAGAAGAAGGCCAACCTGAAGTTCAGGGATCACTTAGGCCCATTTGCAATGAACAAAAAAGATGGTTGGCAAGAACCTGACCAAATACTAGGACAACAGCTCAAAATTAAGAGAAGCTTCTGGTGGGTCCCTTATGACCCTGAAGGTTTCATCAGTGCAAGGAGGGTTAAATATAGGCTGCTAGCCTATAAACATGCCCCACTCCCTCAAGTAC
>APFE030157017.1:176614-187198 GCA_000404065.3 Pinus taeda
TTTAGGCATGTGATTCAATTTGTTTGGTTCTTTAGAGGCTTTAGGTGGTTTTCATTGAGATTTTACTTTGTTTTCATGTGAAGTAGTTAAAATTTTTAACCGTGGCTAAATTACCGAGGAAGTCCTGTAGACTTCGGGGCCAACCTCCTGAGTTTTCACAGAGCTAGCCTGAAGGGCTACCGGCCCTGGTAACTCCTAGAGACAGTAGAGTTGGGTCACCTGAAAAAGGAGAGTCTTCTTTGGTGGTATATCCTGATTTTTCAGCTTTAGTAGCAGATTATAGTGCACAGTCTGTGTCTGTTTCCGAGGTTATTGGTAGTGTTTCATCTACTAGTGATATAGGTGAAGAACCTAAAATATCTGAACCCAAATCTGAAACTGCTGCTACTCCAATATCAGGGTTTGCCTCTCCAGCTTCTAGTGGTCCTAGTTCACCTAGGGTAGAAAGAATAATTACCCAAAATCTTCCTTCTGGACTAATAGCTATTGAAGAACTTGCTATTCAGAAAAAGAAGGCACTCCTATTCCTGAAATCACCTGTTATAGACTTAGGGAGCGTGAATCAATCTTTTACAGTCCACCTAGGAGCAGTGCTTGGTATCTTTCATTGACTAATTTTTTGGAAAACCCGAGACTAAGTTTTTCACCACCTTGTTTTTCTTCTCACCCAACCCCTAGAGGTTACTATCCTCCGTTAAAAATGTCGAGACAGTCGTCCATGTTTTCTCAATCTCCGAAAGCCTTTTTGTACGGTGGTCCTTCTGTTCCCGCTGGGTATCAGTCAATTTCTGGTACTTTTTCGGGAGCATCTCCTCAACCTATTGCACAAGGGTTATTAACTGGAAATAATGGTACTAAACCGTTGAGCGTAGAAGATATTCTCATGATGTCGGGTATTATTCCCAATCCTCAACCTCAAGGTGGCCAGTCACCGCCTAGAGGGCAGCCTAAAAATCCTCAAGTATCGCCTGGGGGGCAACCTCAAGGTACTCAGTTTGTGCCCGGGGGGCAACCTCAAGCTACCCAGTTTGCGCCTGGGGGGCAACCTCAAGGACATTACATACCTACGGGACAATACATTCCTCAAGGTCAACCCCGGACTCAATATGTACCTCAAGGTCAATCCCAGTATCAATATTTACCTCAAGGTCAACCCCAGTATCAATATGTACCTCAAGATCAACCCCGGTATCAGTACGTGCCTCAGGGTTATCAACCCCAAGGTCAATACCCAACCCAAGGTTACCAACCACCTTCTGGTCAATCATATGTTCAAGGATCTGGAAATATACCGTTGAATTATCAACCCTACCCTCAACTCGGTTATGGTCCTCAATATTCTCAACCTGTTATGGGTCCATACCCCGGAAGAATGTAGTGTGGGATCCATCTCAATCCCAACAGATCTTGCAACCGAAAGTACAGTTTTCATCTCAAACTGGAGAACCCTTGGTTTCTGGTTCACCCCAGCAACCTATCCAGTCTACTGTTCAAACTTCTGCACTTTCTGTAGCTTCTCAGTTTGGGCCTAGTACGCCTCGTACTCCACCTCAATTGACTGCTACAACTACTGCAACATCTGTTTCATCTACCCCACCTTCTTCTGGAGTATCGACAGCTCCGGTTTCTACTGTTCCTGTATCTTCTCCTCAGACATCTTTACCTTAGTCTGGACCCACGGTCCACACTTCGGTCCAAATGCCTGTAGGACAACCACGTTTAAGTACGGTTGTCACCAGTCAACCTCAATTTATTCAACAACCGTACCAAGGACAGTACCAATTCGGTCCTGCTGTGCAGCAGCGAGTCTATCAGTATCAACCGTGCCCTAGGTATACATATCAACAACCTCAAAAACCCCAGTATGGTCTGGTTAATCGTGGTTTTCCAGGAGGATATAATATCCCAAATGCAATTCTAATTCCTAGTTATCCTGGATATCCTCCTCCTAGGGCTGGTCTGATGACCTAGAGTTTTAGGGACCCTAATCATCAGTTACCGTTTATCGCAACTTTGGACTTGCCTGATTTGTCGCGCCTTACGAACGATCCAATTAACTGTCTTCCGTTTTGGCCGCCAATGCCGAATAAGTTGCCTAGTGATATTCCTAAGTTTGAAGGTAAGCCAGGAGAGGACCCGTCGAACCATGTGATGACTTACCACCTCTGGTGTGTGTCTAATTCCATTTCAGATGATTCAATCCATTTTAGACTTTTCCAGCGCACTCTAATTGGTCTCGCAGCCACGTGGTACATTGAGTTACCACAAGCCACTTTTTATAACTTTAGTCAGATAGCTACTTCGTTTTTAACTCATTTTCAGTTGCCAGTCAGATATGACAATGGCACGGAATTATTAAATTCGTTAAAGCATTCAACGTCCACTTACATTTCAAATCACATTCATGAATGGAAACGTCGACAGCATGTAGTGAATTTTTTTATCCTGGATCAGATCTTAGCTAAATGGTTTGTAAAATCTTTACTGCCCAAGATCACTGAGGATGTCGCTAAGGCCAGAGTCGTTACTGAGGAGCAAGTAATTGCTCAAGCATAGTACCTTGACTTAGTTTATACTCAATCACGTACATTACATGAGAAAATCCCCAATCTACCCAAACAAAATCAAATCGCTGCAGCTCCTTCAGGGTCTCATGCTGCTGATGGTATGATTGGTACGATTAATACCAAAAGTAAGAAGAAGACTTCTAAGAATTCTTCTCCTATCATAACCTTGCCAGATTCCCTGACAGGAGATTCTTTCGCGGAACTTTCTGCCGATATTCATGTTGTAGAGCAATCTACAGCTAAATAAAAAACTGGTGGTAAGAAGAAAGGGAAGAAGAAGAATAAAACAGATAAGAATTCAAAAGAGAAACCAAAAAAAGTGGAATCAACTGATGAGAAACGCAAACCTCGTTATCCTTGTCTCATTTGTGACGAAGAACATTTTACGAGAGACTTCCCTCATCGTACCGAGGTTGTGAAAATTGTCAAAGGTTCCCAAACTCCTGCTATTTTGAAGGATCCTTTTCCAAATCAAGACAGTAAGATGATAGGTTCTTCCTCAAGTGCCAACGAAGAACCCATATTGATGATGTCCCATGTTAGGATTGCGACTCGATCGCAAGATTATGGAAGTAAAATTCCTGTTGATGGTAAAGAAGTAGAATATTCTCATTCTAATTCATCAACCTCAGCTCTCGGTTCCGATCCATTACAGATCGAGAAACCTAATCCAGACTTAGTAATCAAACCGCCCGCCAAGGGTATACTTCGAAAGTTGACTTTCAATCCACATGTGAGAGCGGCTCAAAACTATAACATTGTTGAAGATTTAGCTGTTTCACCTTCAGCAATGTTGGCTTTCTAAGTGCTGCAATCATGTCCAGAACAGCATAAATTACTTTTGTCGGCTCTAGGAGCTGTTGACGTTCAGGACCCGAACCTTATAATTTTCGATCTAGAAAGTAGTGCACCATGCATACCTCATCAAATGGCTGTCCAGATTCCAGTGATAGTCAAAAACAAACCTGTTCCTAGGACTATGATTCATGAGGGAGCTTCAACATGTATTATGTCAATACAGTGTTGGAGTTCGCTTGGTTCTCCTTCACTAAATCAATCCCCGACGATTCTAAAGGCCTTTGATGGCCGTGGGTTTCATCCTTTTGGCATTCTATAGGATTTACCTATAGGGGTTGAAGGTAAAACCGTTGATCTAGATGTGGAGGTGGTTGATGCCCCTCTAGATTACAACCTTCTCTTGGGTCGTAGTTGGTCTTATGCCATGACGGTTGTCGTTTCATCGGTCTTTCGGCTTATAAAGTTCCCTCATAATGGAAAGATCGTAACCTTAGACCAGCTGTCTTACTTTTCATCCGACCCAGAAAGCATTCAACATGTTGGTAAAACGACTATCCCATATAAGGATGTTGGAGTAGGACTAGTTAAAGATGCCGGTTTACTGGGAAATTTTCCTTTTCCTCCTATCAACGCATCGTCTTCTACTACAACCATTCATATGATTTCATCAGACACCATTGTTTATGATTATCCTTGGATCATACCTTCTGAATCTGAGATAGACTCATTTGGTGACCTTATGCCTTTGAGTCCGTATGAAATTGCGTATCAGGCCGTGCAGTCGTTCTCCGAAACATCTTCAACCAAAATTGACTTATTGAAGGTGGTCCATGAGGAATCATTTTCAACATCAAACTCGGATTTAATAACGTTTTCTGAACTTGTTCAAACTGATGAGCAAATTTGTGAAATCCTATGCATCGATGAGTTACCATGGGAAGATCTTCATCACAGATCTTCATTTTTACCCGAGGGAGATCGTTTTGAAAATGATTTCTCATCAATTTTTACGGCTGAATATGTCAAGGAAGCTCAGAATCCAATGAAACATCCTGATTCCAAGTTAAACTTGGGAAATATTTCTCAAACTATTCCCCTTGACATTTCGGTTAAGCCTGGAATTGTTGAAAACGTTCATATAGGTGCCTCTTCTACAGCAGATGAAATTCAAACATATAAGGCCCTATTTCAAGAATTCCGCGACATGTTCGCCTGGTCATATGAGGAAATGCCAGGAATTGACCTCGCAATTGTTATTCATGAAATCAAAACCTACCCGGATGCAAAACCCGTCCGGCAACGTTTGCGTCAGATTCACCCAAGAAAAGATGCTGCAATTAAAGCAGAAGTTGAAAAATTGCTCAAAGTAGGTTTCATTTATCCGATCCTGTTAACAAATTGGGTATCGAATATGTTCCTGTTAACAAAAAGCAAGGGACAATAAGAATATGTATCGATTATAGGGACATTAATCGAGCCTGTCCAAAGGACAATTACCCAACTCCCTATATCGATCAAATCATCGATGATTGTACCGACAGTGAAATTTTCTCCTTCATGGATGGTTTTTCCGAATACAATCAAATCAATATTCTACCTGCTGATCAACCAAAAACAACTTTCATTTGTACATGGGGGACATTTTCTTATTGCAAATTACCTTTTGGGCTCAAGAATGCCGGAGCAACTTTTCAACGGGCCATGTCTTATGCTTTTCATGATATCAAGCACATTATGCAACCCTATCTCGATGACTTGCCTACTCATTCATTACATCGAGCTGATCATCTCGTCCATTTAAAAGCAATCTTTATGAGGTGTAGGCATTATCGGATTAGGTTGAATCCCCACAAGTGTGTTTTCTGTATTGAAACGGGTCGGTTACTGGGGTTTTTTGTTTCGAAAGCTGGCATTCACGTCGATCCCTCGAAGGTTGAAGCCATTATCAAATTGCCTCCTCCTTCGAGTCTTCGCCAACTCCAAAGTTTGCAAGGGAAAGCAAACTTTTTATGTCGATTCATCCCTAACTACGCCGAGATCACAAAGGGTTTTACCTAGTTGTTGAAACAGAATACTCCATTCTTTTGGGACGAGATAGCTGCGAAATATTTTGATGCACTAAAACATGCGTTGACCCATGCACCGTTGTTGCATCCTCCCAACTACAACCAGGACTACTTCTTGTATCTCGCTGCCTCCCATTCCACCATCGGAATGGTGTTAGTTCAGGAAGATGAATTTAGTACTGAACATGTGATATATTAACTTAGTCAAACTTTAAATCCAATTGAGCTAAAATACTCACATGTGGAGAAATTGGCATTGGCAGTCGTTCAAGCTGTCCAACGTTTTTGTCATTACATTTTACTACGTAAGACTACAGTCATTTCGGATTGCAACCCTATGATCTATATTTTGACCAAGCAATTGCTGGGGGGCAAGTACTCCAATTGGATTGTGATCCTGCAAGAGTTTGACTTGGAATTTGAAAAGTCTAAGTCAAAGAAATCTTTAGTTTTTGCGGAGTTAATGTGTGACTTCCCACGTGCCGACAGGGAAACTGTGGCGGAGGAGCCCATTGCGGACAAATCCTTGTTTCTAATCAGCACTTTAGATCCATGGTACGGGGATATCATTGTTTATCTCCAAACCTAATCCTTTCAGCCAGATATTTCACGATCGGAACGTCGGAAAATACGATTCCAGTCCCAAAAATTCAAAATTATTGGAGATACTCTTTATCTTCGTGGGGCGGACTTTGTTTTTCGACGTTGTTTAACTCATGAGGAAGCTGAAAGGGTCCTAAATGACTATCACTCTAGACCGTGTGGCGGTCATATGTCTGGGTATGCCACAGCCCAAAAGATATTGTGCGTTGGCTACTTCTGGCCGTCTATGTCTAAAGATTGTATTATCGCGGTCCGAAAATGCCACAACTGCCAAATTTTTGATCGAAAGGTGCGCACTCCACCTACTCCTCTTCACCCTATAATTTCCATTGGTCCTTTTGCCAAATGGGGTATCGATTTTATTACATGTAACCCTCACTTGGCCGGGGGGCATGCATATATCATCCTTGCGGTAGATTATTTTACCAAGTGGGCCAAGGCGATGCCTACATTTGAGGCAGACGACAAAACAACTGCGATTTTCATGTTCAATCATATAATTGCTAGGTTTGGTGTTCCACAAGTGATTATCACTGATCATGGGCGACATTTTCGAAACTTTATGATGACTGAACTTATAGGCCAGCTTGGCTTGCGTCACTATAGTTCAACTCCTTATTATCCACAAGCTAATGGTCTGGTTGAAGCCATCAACAACGTTCTAGTCATCATGATCCGATGAATCATTGGGATTCATCGGTCGAATTGGTATAACATGCTATTTTCAGCGCTTTGGGCATATCGAAGCTCAGTAAAAACGTCAACAGGGTTCACTCCTTTCCAACTAGTTTATGGTCTGGAAGCTGTGTTACCCATTGAATGCAAAATCCCGTCATTGCGAATGGCCATCGAATTACTTACAGCCACTTCCGAAGAAGAAAGACGTTTGTTATACTTGGCTCAGCTAGATGAGAATCAATGTGATGCTGCATTAGCGATCGAATCTCATGCAAAAAGTATTAAAGCTCAATATGATCGAAATGTGACCCCTCGAAATTTTTCGGAAGGAGATCTAGTCTTATTGTATGATCAGGCAAATGATAAATTAGGCGCTGGAAAATTTGTGCCTATGTGGCATGGTCCCTATGTTGTCAAGCGAAAGCTAGCAAAAGGGGCCTATGAATTGGTAGACTTTGATGGGGTCTCTTTAGGTAAACCCAGAAATGGTCTTTACCTGAAGAGGTATTATGCTTAAGGATGGGTGTGAAGATTTTTTAGTTAGGATAGTTTTCTTTCTAGCTGGTGTGTTTTAGATTAAAAAGTGTGCTTAGCTTAGAGAGTGTTTTTCGTCATTATTCCTGCTTATCTTGTTTTTACTCTTCATATCGCAGAAGTCGACGCCTCTCCAAACATACATTGATTTCGCTGATGGTGCTTTTCGTAGTACAAGGAATATTTATTCCGCAGCTTGGGTTATTTATTTGCCCTCTGATGAGTTGGTATCTATGCATGGGGTAAGCCTCGGTCAAACAACAAACAACATTGCAGAGTATAGTGCAGTGATTGAGTTATTATCTGAATCTATTTCATTTGGGATTCGGAGTTTGATAGTGAGGTTAGATTCTGAACTCGTTGTATTACAGCTTAATAGAGTATACGCCATTAGAAATCCAGTTTTATTAAGATTAATTTTTGAGAGTGCGTCTCTTGGAACGTGAATTTGACTATATTGAATATCAACATATTCCAAGATCTTTAAATACATTAGCAGATGCAATTGCTTCTCAAGTGTTAAGTAGACATGTGCGATAATCATACAAATAAATTTAAAAATATTCCATAACTTGTTTAACAAGACAAGCCAGTAATAAAGATATCATATATATATAGGAGTGTGTCAAAAAATACATCGTCCTCGATCATAGGTTGAAAAACACCTTATGATCGGCAAAAATGATAGGTACAAAAAGCAAAATGTCAGCTGTGACTACATAAGAGATCATCCCATCACTGGTGATGATATCGATACGAAACCACTACACGGGCCACCTTACAAAGGAACCTACTAAAAGGTCCGAGGACTCCAATCACATAGCGCTGAAGCCGACGAGGGATGTCGTCTATGCTAGTCTCGGGAATGTCCCCTGTCAAGCGCTCTAGGTGACTCTCGAACTCGGCCAAGGTCTCTGTTGATTCGTCCTGTGGGGCTGGGGCTAGCACAAGTGGTTGTTTTCTCTCGAAAGGCTGGAGAGTAGCTGGTCGCTGTGGACCCACATCTGCATTTAAAAAAAAAAATTATTACTATCATTTTTAAGACGATAAAAAAAATAATAAAAAATTAACATTAGGAAAGTGTTGAAAATGATTACCTGAGTCATCCCACTGCTCTCCTGGAGGAAGAGCCATGTCTGGGTCTCCACGAAAGTCAATCCCAGCATAAGGAAAGTCCTAGATAGAGAAACCTGATGCTCCAACCATTCGAAAAACTCAGGTTTGAACTGGATGACCTCGGTCCCCTCGTCAGGATAACGGGCCATGACTACGACCCATCGCATCAGTCTGGGCTCTCGGGGATGCCCAACTACAACTGTAAGGTGATGCAGGATGAGCATAGGAATCCTCTCCAGGCCAAAGCTGACGACTATAGCACCATAACCAAAAGTCTTCAGCCGGCCGTTCTTGGCCCTGGTCAATTGGACCTTCACATTGGCAAACACAGCACCGCACCAGTTGAAAATGGTGCCCTGAAAGAAATCGACTGCCATACGCATCTGGGATCCAGTGGCAATGTGTAAAGCGGCAACCCCGCAAAGTCAAGTAACAGTGAATGCAATTACCTTAAGTTCAGGAAGGGATATGGTCTTTATGTCTATCCCTTTGTCTCTAGATTGCCTCTTGCAGTACTCTAATCGGAGACTATCGACGGACTGGCCACCTGCCCTAGCTCCGAACATGGTCAAGTCAACGCCTCTCTTAGACAAACCAGTCAAAAATTATATATCCGCCGGCTCAATCTTGAGCTAGTGGCCACCAATGAAGAAGCACTGGTCCTGGACGTTCCACCTATCAACCATCCACTGCAAGAAATCCACCTGAGCCCTCATGCCAGGAATGGCCCAGTATTTGTACAGTCTGCACGCCCTCAAAGCATCAAGTGAAGGTTGATGATTCCATGCGGCAGCATCCACATCCTCGTGCTCTCGTTCGCGCCACTCTAGCATGGTGTACTACCTACATCAAGCCAAAAGATCAATTAGAATGCTAGAATTGTATTTCTTTGGTCAATTTTTGAGAATTTTGGGTTAACAACCCTCGCGACGGGGCCCGCACCCTTCCTGTTGGACACAGTGCGTGGGCCGCACTTTGTCCACATGGAAGGTGCAGACCCCGAACATTTTCCCAATGGAGAAAAAGTCGGGGTTTGCAGGTTCACAGTGGTGAGCCTGCGTACCCCGAGCGCAGGTTTTTCGCCCAAAAACCCTCCTGAAAAACCAAATAAAAGACCAAATTGAAAAACTAAACGGTTAAAAAACAAGAGGAGGATGATGTGGATTACCTGGTGAAGACATCGTCTGATTCCGAAAGTTGGATTTTCCGCAATCCTCTCGGGAAGTTTTCAGAGCAAAAGCACTATTTCCTCACCCAAATCACAAATGGTAAAAATGAATGGTAAAACCCCCTTTTTATAAGTTTTTTGAATAAATAAATTTCAAATTTGTTTATGTTTCACTTTAAAAATGTATTATTACGATATTTTTATCTCTTTCAAGCAGGTATGAGTAATGTTTGTGTTTTTGTGCAAGATAACAGGATTATTCAGGTGAAATCTATCATTTTCAACCAGAGGCACCTTTTAAGCCCTTTTCTGACTCCTAAAACATGAAAAGATCGCCGAGTTTCTCTTTTAAACTCGTTAAAACGGAATTAAAAGATGGTCGATTTACAGCTCTTTTTCGACCGTAAAAACATAAAAAGATTGCCGGATTTTTGTCGTTTCAAATCCGATATTGGTTATAAAACAACGTGTCCTTGGTCACTTTTTTACTTTTTCGGATCAAAAGGCACTAATAATGAAAAGTACTCCTTGGTCGTAAAAGATCAAGCGGTTCTCTCAAGTATTATTTTATACTTTTTCGGGCTTAGGAGACACAAATTTACGAAAAAGTCAAACCCTGGAGTCTTCTTTAGTTTTTTTTTTTTCAGACTCTCTAAAAATGAAAAACGCCGAGTTTCTCCTATACTGGACTCGTTAAAATTCGACAGTGAAGGACCTGTTCCATTACAAACAGGAACGAACCACTCCTTCTTAGGGTTCGCATTTAAACTAAGTTGGACTCGCCCGAAGGGTGAGCTTATAATCAAGCATATGTTATCCTCCTCAAGCTTGTAAAAAATAAAGAGGCACTTGCCAGAAATGGTGGGGGAAAAGAGAGAAAAATGAGTCTGTTTGTTATACTTTATAACCACCCTTGAACACGACACTTTCATTCACATGGGTTGGAAAATCCTTTACCTAACAGTTGATCGAACCATATTGAAAGTCTTCAGCCGGTTTCTGGGTATTAACTTTGGGTCAATCATCACCAAACCATCTGTCGTGTCGTTATGTG
>APFE030157019.1:0-16071 GCA_000404065.3 Pinus taeda
TCAAATTATGTAGCATCCATAACATCCCATGAGATAAATATCCAACAGTGGATCCTTTGTTCAACAACGTAATTAGTCTTTTCATCGTTAGAATTGCTCCCAACGCGGGCTCTATATGGTCGTGTACACTACTTTCCACGCATTACATGGATACAACAAGATCATTAGGTAGAATGAATGGCACACTGAAATGAATGGCAGATAGAGAATATATCGTTTGATGATGGTAATGCAGAAAATCCTTTGTTCAATTAGCCTTAGAATTTTCACAGTTTTAGAGATATGTAGGATTTAGCAAAATCTTAAAATGTTTAAGCAAGTGATGAAATAGATGAATTATTTTAAATAATAATTTTTGTTGTCTTTAATGAATTGTCCTTATTATATATCAAAGCATTTTGAAGCCTGTCAAAAGTGCACTGGAGAGTCATGTATACATTTTTATTTCCATTGAAGTGAGGTTTGGGCTATTTCCATAACAATGTCTTCCGAGATGAAGTCCAAGAAATTTGTGGTTAATTTATTCATTATCCATTTAATTATATCTCTTATCATTTTAGTTCAAGTGAATTGCAAGGGAGCACATGCAGATGCAAGAGTAGAGTCTTTTATAAGATATCGTGGTAATAGTACTTTTGAAATATATGTTGGGTAAGTGTCATATATATTCACATTAAAGTATATTTATGTAAATATTGAGAACACAACCAAAGAGTTGATGGATCTCCCTTTCTGAGGGGCTTGTAGAGTGTGTGTTCATTGGAAAAAGAAAGAGAGGGAAAGAAATGGATACACATTGATATGCACACACTCTGAATATGTTTGAACAGAGTTTAATGTCTATGGACACTTGATCAAATTATGTAACCATTGAAGCTAAAAATTGACTCTATTTGTCTCAAAATTGTTGTATGAAGCCTTGAAAGATGTAAAAATGTAGGAGCTAAAAGTTTCATATGGAGTGATCAACATGGTATTGAAATATATGAAACCATAACATCATATATAGGAAAACAAAGAACTCTTTGCTTTAATAGAAATGGAGCGAGTTAGAACCAAAAATAGGTGTTGATCATGTAAAAGAGCTCCTCTCAATTGACTTGTCATTTCCTTGTCACAAAGTGAACCTCTAATCACCCTAATGAATGGAAAGATATCTCTCACATCAGCAGCATAAGGGTAGAATCACTCTCTAAAAGCCAACCCCTTGCGTATGGATGGAAGTAAATATATAGGTGAAGGATGCAGTTCATGAATTCTTATCCTTTTACCAGTTAGGGCTTGAGATCCACTCTTGATGGGAGGATAAGCTCAAGGGATAAGGGGTGAAAAATCCAAGGTAGGATAAGATAGGATTTGAGACTTTTATCTGAGAAAAATGGTTGCAACAGATCTTGGAAGCTTCTTGAAGAAGTGGCTTCAAGATTCTCTCTTTTTCCTAAATTTCTAAAGTCAACTCACCCCTAACACTAATAAACCTGTTGGTGATCAACACAAGTGCACAATAGGGAAACCTGGTAGTCAACATTGTCCAATAGGAGGCCAGGGAGCATTGATCCTTAAAATGACTAAAACAAGGTGTCTTCGGGCAAAAACTCACGGATTAGAATTAGTCATGCTTAGGGATTTGTGCGAAGATGATGAAAAGGTGGTCAAAGGATGTTGATTGATCTAGTTGAACTTCTATCGACCAGATGTGACAAAATGACCTATAACAATAATGTTGAAACTTATTGAGAGAATATACCATCGGAAGGGCTTCTCTTTCTATAGTTGTATAATTATTTTCTATCATAGAGAATTTGCATCCAGCAAAATATATCACATGATCCAAATTTATTTCTCCAGGTTGCATCAAGATAGCTCCTAACGCAATTCCAAAGGCGTCGATATGAACATGGAATTCCTTATTCCAATCGGGATAAACCAAAATAGGTGTAATCGCAAGTTTCTCTTTGAGGGTGTCAAATGCAGATTCACATTCATCAGACCAAACAAACCTTTTTGATTTCTTCAAAAGATTCTCCAATGGTGCTGTAATTAAGGTGTAATTCCAAATGAACATGCGATAATACCTGGTATGTCCCAAAGTTGACTACAACTGATTTACAAAAGTTGGGGGTGTCATATTCAATATCATTACGAATTTGGTAGGGTCCACACATACTCCTTCCTTGTACACTATGTGACCTAATAATGTTCCAAAAGCGTCTGCAAAATTGCAGTTATTCAATTTTAAATAGATTTAAAGTTTTTTGCATCTGTCAAACATAACCCTTAACAAGCTAGAATGATTCTTTAGCAAAATATAAATGGACTTGTCATCCACGTAAACCTCAAGAAAATTATGAATATAATCTCAAAAAGTCGCTATCACAATACGTGAAAAGATGGCATGACCATTCTTTAAACCAAATGGCATGACATTATATGCATAAGAACCCCATTCAGTGGTAAATGTGGTTTTCTTCTTGTCTTCCTCTACAATCCGGATTAGTGATAACTAGAACAACCATTAGTAGAAGAGTAAGCTTCATTTCCCACAACATTATCCAAGACTTCATCAGTGAAAGCAGTGGAGAACGGGTCATGCATAGAGTCGTTGTTAAGACTTCTATAATCAACACACGCCCTCTTCTCCTAAGAGTATTTCTTCTCTTGGATGAAAATAGGGCTTATCCACTCAACCTCATCAACCGAAAATATAAGTTTGACAGTTAAATTGTTAATCTCCCTTTTCACTTTCAATTTTACTCTTGGATTTAACCTGTAAGGTCGATGCTTAACTGGTTTTGCATTCGGCTTTAGTGTTATCTTCATCTCCCCAAGTTCTCCTTTGATTCCTTTTAATTATAAAACTGAATTAGGAAATAAACCTTCATACTCCTTAAAAAAATCAAAAACCTCCTTAATAGTTTGCCCATCCCAATGATTACCAATAGAACCAATCTTGGATTTTCTTCAGTTCCAATATTCAGTTTCTTCAATTTGAGTGGCTGTAAATGTGGTGCTTCAGTTTTAGGGTCTTATTTTATCCCTCACTCCCCTTCAGACTCCTTAAAAGAAAAATTCCTTAGTTCTTCCAAGTCATCATCAGGTTCCCTGTTAATTTTCCAGCAAGCTAAAACTTCATGAAACCCCGACTCATATTGTCGTGCAAAATCTCCATATCTGCTAGAGAAATTCCAAACGGGAATAAAACCCTTTTGATAGCCTTGAGAGCTTCAGATATCTTCTCATCAATATTATGAAATGAAAAATATTTGCAGAATTAATCAATAATTGCATCTCAGTCTATTGTTTTCCTTTTCATCTCCTCCTTTTGGTGCCAGTCTTGCGGAATAGTACCCAATGTATGAATGAACCAATGTGTCCACATCATAACTAGGACACCCTCATTCTTCCATGTGGAACAAAAAATCTGGATGTGCTATTGTGGGCTAGTGCATCCATCATAGATAGGAATCTTATTGGTGGGTTTGTCTAAAGATAAGAATCTATAAATCATAGCAATTTTAATAGTATCTAAATCATGAAATTGATCATGATGGGATTCCCACTATCTTGCAGGGGTTCCTTATAAATAAACATTCATTAAAGATATATTTTTATTTTCTTCTACTTTGGAATCAACTTCTTGAAGAAAATTCACAACAAATTCAGTACCATTGAAAATAGGATAGTTGTGTACCTTAGTACCGATCCAACAGAGACACTTAATAGTTCCACAATGTCATGAATGAAGCTCATGAACTCCCTGCTACCAATATTCCATCACAACGTCATACCCTACCTCTACTCTTTAGACACTTCTCCAGCTAATGGATCCAGTCGTCGCGGGGTTGATATAATCCTCCCACTTCCTGACAGTCAATTGCTACAACTAATCTAACAAATTGGGTTCTTCAATGTCATCCACAGGCTTAGTGAATCTAGAACCTTGGTATGGATCTAACAGTTCTATAAACCAGACCCCATCCACCTCAAAGGTCATAGTTTCCCCTTTTATATCGATGACCATATAATTTTAAAAAGCGCAGTTGATACCCAACAAAGTTAAATATGGATCTTTAACGCCCATAATATCAATTAATTCAAATTTTGCATAGGTCTTGACACCTGCAATGTCTACTTCAACATATTCTAATATCCCAAAGGGGAGAACACAATATTGATTCACCATACGTAATTGGATGGGTGATAAAACCAATTTGGGTTTCCCAAGTGCCTCCTAAGTTTTCCTCAGTAAGATATCAATATCTTAACCAAGATCAAGCATGGAATCCTTGATCTGATATCCAAAAATATGAGCATCATCCCAAAATTCTCTTCCAGTTCTCTTCTTATTGCGCAAAACCCGCCTAGAATGTATTTTAGGAAGATTAGCAGAAATCGATTCTTCTAAGAATGGGTCATCCTTCATGATAGCTTTTAACTTTCTATGCAATTGTCCAGCAAGTTTCTCATCATTCATTATCTATAAGAACAACTTAAACCATTCTAGGATTGGTTGAGATATCTCCTGTGGTGGTCTGGGAATTTTGATCTGCTCTTGTTCTGGCTACTCAATTTGGAGACCTTGAGAAGACATCAATTTCCATAATAATTTAGTTACATCTATATAGTACTCTTTCTTTTGATTACGATCATATGATTTCTTTGGTCACTGGCCTTATAATAGTTGGTTGCTCTGGATTTCCAACGTTAGCTCTGGTTCTTTTCCCTCCTCTAGTTACAACATTATTATTAGGATGCACCATTGGTTTTGTCTCTTGGAGTTCAACATTGATTAAATTAGTTCCCTTCAAACATTTATGTTCTTCCCAAATGGAAATTGGCTCTGGACAATCTTTTGTAGCATGTGAATTCACCTGACAATGTGAACACCAGGGTTTCCTTAACATCAGGCATTCCCTTGCCACATGACCTTCTTGGTCACATTTATAACAGTTGAGTGAACCTCTTCCTCCTATCCTTCACCCTCTCATGGCACCGCCTCCTTATCCCCGAGGAGATTCATTAATGTGAAAATTTGTACTGTCAAGACAGTTAGCTAAAGATTCTAATGATTGCCATTAGTCCGTATGATGTGTGGGTGACCCACAAAATTCACAAAACATATTATTGGGTACATTGGAATATTTTACCAAAATAGGACGTAACCGAGGTGAGTGACCATAAGATCTAAAAATTTCACAATACTCAGTCATCGACATACCTTGATGCGGAGGAAACACTTGATATTGAGTTGGACCTTGAAAAGGTAGTGCTCAATATATCTATGCAACTCTTGGATTATGTGGCGGTGATGGTAGTGGTTTTTATGATATTTAGACAAACATGTTGTAGCTATTGTCTTCTTTTCCTTCCCTCCTTTCCATTTTTATTTCCCTCCTTGGAATCTTCCTCATGTTCCTTTTTATTTGAACCACTTGACTTCCCATTCTTCTAGATTAAGTTTCCCAATTTTGTTCCTATATACAATCCTTTTCAACCATTCTAGATTTTAAGAACAACACTTTCTTTCACAAATGACTATGTATAGACTACCCAAATACTTGAGGAGCACATCTAGGTTCTTGGGAGAAGTATCTAGAATTGTTGTCATCTTCCTAAATTTTGTGGTGTAGTTTTCTACACTTCATCCCAAACTCTACATAAAGTAACAAATGAATCCACTTGTGCTTTATATACCTGATATGGTAGCATTAGGAGAGTCTCAAAATATTTCCACTTAGTTATTAGAGAATCCCCCTCCAGCCTAAGGGTTTTCATGTGAATTTTCCACTAGGTTACCACATAGTTATTTAATTTCAGACAAACAAATTAAATCTTTTCTTCTTTCTCTATATCGTGCACACTAAAATAAACCTCTAGATGTTGCAACTAATGATTTAATTTGAAATCATATATCTCTCCTTGATACAAATTGATATCCACCTCTAGTTCTATCTTGAAGAGAGAATGTGAATAGTTCATAATTCTCAAACTCAATTTCTTTCTTCAAGGTTTCTTTGATTCCCTTTCTAGTTCTTCTTGGTCCCCTGATTTTGCCTCTAAGTTGTAACCATCATCTTCTCTACTAAGCTAGAGCTTACAAGTTAGGGTTTCTATGAGGATGTTAATATTATGATTTATATTTATGACTTATGCTTCTAGTAACACAAAAATATCCTCTTGATATCTCAAGGGTTATCATGAATCAATTTGTTGGCCATAACTGGGGTTTTATGATTTTTTTATTAAAATGATATAATCCCTCACAACTTCAAACAAAATACCCAAAGAAACCTCCTCAAATACCAAGATTACCTATAAAGTATTGTGGATGTTCCACTAGACAGTTCATTACAACAAATTTGTGAAAATAAACTAAAATCTATACTATGAAGGGTTAATTTATTTTAGATTTCAAATATATGATTATTGTTTTGTTGTTTATGTATGCAATAGATAATATGTTAAAAATAGAGATTAGGTAAATAAAGCAATTCACAAATCACAATGAACACCAAGATATGCTTTAGGAAAACATTTCAGGATAAAACATAACTAGAATGTGAGGTTGTTTTTCTCTCTTTTGTCAGGAGTGGAAATGATGCAATTATGAACGAGAAGGAACCTGTTATGGATTTTCTTGAGACCTATGGCTCGTGGACTATTATAGAACACAAACCCTCTCTATTATTCTCCCTCTCTATTCACACGCAACTACTCTACTCAACTATGCAACAAAATTCAAGCAGATAGAATGGAACCCCTTTTGCTCCTAGTGGCCTAGTTATAAGACAACTTGATATCAAACTAGTGGTTAAGTTTCAATCCTTCAACTCTCAACTAGAGTTACAACTTTGACTCTTTTACAATATTCTTCATAGTCTCCACATGGCTAGCTATTTTTCATGAGTAATGGGGTTTGGCATGGCATCCTCTTGAAATATGGTGGTCTATCATGATAGGTCAACTTCCAAGAGTCATAACTTTTGCATCTGAACTATGATTATTGTGATTATTGCTTTTTTGGAAAAGTATTCAAGTGTATAAAATTTCTGGGTTATGTTGCTTAAGTAGGAAATTTGTATCCCCATAAAACATCATTTTAATCCTTAAAATTGAGCCCATAAGGTTTTAGAACACAATTCTTCAAACTAGGTGTTTCTAATAAAATTGCTCATACTAATTCTTTCAAATTTTTCACTCTGAAAGTATCAAGATGAATGAAAAATTATATAAAAATCTAATTCAGGTGAATTGGAGTTTAAGTAATTGTTGATATTGGGCCTACTTCATGTGTACTTATAAGGAGTGCATGTAAATTAGGCACACAAACATGATGTGTCAATTGTTGTCTACTTATGATTAAAGAAAATCCTATTTGTGGACCAATATATATGTCACTAACAATAATATTGAGCTAACATGTGTGTAAATTTTTCGGAATGTTAAGATCCAATTATAAATCAATTTTATGTGTTTGTATAACTTAAAAAATCATAAACCAATAACATAAAAAGTTTAGATGTATGATTTTTGAATAGTTTTCACAAACTTACAAATACAAATGGCTATGAGGAACTAATATTTCTATGTTTTAAGTTGGCAAATGAGTTATTTAAAAACACAAAAAGCAAAAAGAAGGAATTTAATTTTAGGACTCACACTTTGTCTTTTTAAATTTAGTAATTTACGTAATTATATAAAATATAATTTATTTATTTTTTAAATCTATTGGTTTGATGTTTACACGAAGTTAAAAATAAATTTCAAACAAAACCTTTAACATTTCAAAGGTACAAACGTATCCTTAGCAAATTTACATTCACAAAAACATGAATCTTGAATTCTTCATAGGTGCACTGATAACATAAGACTTGAGAATTAGTAATTATATGTGAAATGTTTGTGAAATTTCACATATCATTTGATTACCAAAGTGTGAAATAGTATATAACACCCCCATTTTTTCCCCCTAATATTGTAATTCAATTATATTAATGTTTCCAAGGTGGGAATGTAAATGTGAAAGTGTCGAACTTCGAATAATATGTATTTTATTTTAATTTGAATGAAAATGTTGAACAACTAATGAAAGAGATGAGTGACTATGTGAAACATGAGTCATAAATAAGAGTTTGCAGAGGGGGAATGGTAGGAGATGTGTTTGCTAAAAATAATCCCTGTGAAAATTATTTTTTTAATTAAAAATTTAAAAACACATTGTTCCAATTTTTCATGAAACCAATTGATGAGGGAATTTGAATTAAATTATCAATTCTCCATCTATAACTAAGTGGCCTAAATTTTTAGAAAAAACTACCAATTTGAAAGTTTCTGATTTTGACCAATGGATTTGGAGATGTCACCCACGAAATTTCATGCAAGGAAAAAAATGGAGAGGATCCTTATTCAGAGAATGTGGGTTGTACATGAATCATTCTAGAGTCCAAATCCATGTGAGATTGAGTGCAAAAAAACTTTTCATTGATGGAAAAACTATGACAATTGTTTTCTAGTTATGAAATTGAAGCATAGGTTCCCAAAACCCAAGCTACAAGAAAGAGTTGTGTTTTTAGGTGTTTTATAGGAAAGGCACATAAGACCTAAAAGCATAGGTTACTAAGGGACCATTAGGGAAGTGAAAAGAATCCTTGTGCTAAACCACACATAGCTTTATGCAGTCTCTTGACATAGTAAGGCTTTAAGGGAAGTATCGTTGATTTTATATTGATGAAGGAGAATGACCTTCATTATTCCATATTTTATTAATAGAGAGATATATTTTCCCCAATGGAATCATGGTTTGCCTACAGGGTGACCAACAACAAAGGAAGGGAATCAACAATAAAAACTATGCTTAGATTGAAAATGACTTACCCTTCATAGGAAACCATAAATTCAACAAAATAAATGCATTATGCTTAATTTGCAATATAAATTATATGGCATGATTTTAGAAATTCTTTTTATGATTATATGTAATTACTAATATTCAATATATTCTCTAATAAAAACTTGTTATTGAATCTTATGATACTTGTTTATGATTGTGTACACAAGTCTAGTGGTTAATATGAGCATATGACGTATCAAAATTCGAAATCCTAGGTTATCTTTTATGTATGATTATAGTAGGCCTCTAGAAAGGAACTTTATTGGCTAGAAAGTGATGGGAGAACTTTACTTCAACCTTTTCAAAAACTGTGATGATTGAGCTATAAAGAAAGACTCTTATAAGATCTTGAATAACAAGGTTGGGCTTGCACCAATGATGTGAAAATGAGTCCTTAATGTGATACTCAAGGAAAAAGAGTCCAAACAAAATCTAAATTTGATATGGGATATAAATCAAGGATTAATGATGAAGGGTAATTAAAACGGGACTTCATATAACATCTCAAAAAAAATTTACAAAGTTCACTAATGAAGGCATGTAAAAGACCACTAATGAACTTGTGCAATTGTCAATATGTTGGAGTACTTAATTGGAATTTCAAAGATTATCCATTTAACATAATGCTTATCATTCATGATGGGCATTTGTAACACCTAACCAAAAGAAAGTCATTTAGAATTTGAAGTAGGGGACATAGAGGTCCTCTCCAAATATATAATTTTGAGATGGCTTGGGATTACATCCAATGTTGGAGCTGCTATGAAGAAGATCTCTTAGCTACTAAGGGAACACAAGAATTTATTTGAGCTATCATAAACTTTAGAAAGATAAATGTGGTATTGCATTTTCAGATAATAAGAAAATTTTTATAGGGATTATGTTCCTCAAAAATGAACCTTAGTTCTAGCATTTTTCATCTAAATGTGTTATGGGTTGTTCGAGCCTCATAGTGCTAAAACTCAGCTAAGTGAAAAGTCTCTCAGATTTGTTATTCTTAGAGTTTTGGCCTCCATGTCCTTAATTAAATTCCTCAATATTATATGGTAACTTTGTCATATTTAATTGTGAATTTGAAACCATGAATTTTCTTTTTTTTTAAATATTTAATTGTGAATTTGAAACCATGAATTTTCTTGTCTTTAAAATATCAAAACTTTGATTATTATCTTCTACCGACCCGAGAGAATTATATATGGAAAGAAAAATTTCATTAAATTCCAAAGTCATTAGACTCTCTTTTGATGAAGGATAAATAGTTTCTCTAAATTATGTAAATTCATGTTAAGTAAGTTTCATGTTCTCAAGTGCAATTTGCTCTCAAGTGCCTAATAATTCAACTTGAATTTGATTTTTATACCCATCAGAGAATAATAACAATGGAAACATATGCATTTTAAAATTTCCCCACATTTGAACGATTATTTAAAATATAAAAGTAAAAAAAAAAGGTAGATGTGACAAATAGATTTGTAAAATGCATTGGACTTCTTAGTTATCATGTTGTTCCTTTTACACGTGAGAAAAACATATCTTATTTCTCTTCTAAGGTCCCTGGGATTTGATTTCTTAATTTTCATTTCGAAGTAGTAGCGTAGTTCACCAATTTAGTGAAATACCCACCATAGTATATTTTTGAACTAGATACAAAAAAATCAGTTTTGTTATGGAATAGTTTTATAAATTTATCGGGTAAGATCATAGTGACTCATTGTCTTCTATGTATTAAATAATTGGTTACCAATAATACCAATCACCTCCTCAATTTAGATGGTTTCAAAATTATGACTCTATCTCTTCTTTTACTTTTAGTTTCTTATCAAAGAAGCTCTTGAAATAGAAAAAAATCTCAACAATTTCAACGATGAAGATGATTATAAACATAGTCAATCTTGAAAACCCATGATTCATTTTCTCATTGGATACTCCTAAACCTCTAACACTTCTCTCTAGTCTTTTCATTTCATACTTTGTCACCCCATTAGGGCCTCCTCTAACCCTCATAAAATTATATCTCTTCTCTTTTATCTTGTTTCCCCCTTTCTTCCTTCACCCTTATCCTTGTTAAACTCATTACATCCTTGATTATTCTTATTAGTCCCTGTCGTCTGGCATGGGACTATAGGAATCGAAAAGGTTGGTTTAAAATTCGTTTACGTTAGATTTTTTAGCCATGTTTTGTACTAATTGTAGCTTTGTCATGTGGCAACTATATTCTAGTGTGCTTCAACATCTTATTTAGCCTCTTCCTGAGGTGGAGAGGCCATAACCATATACTGTATCCGATTTGGTTCATTCACATTTCACAAGAAAAAACTAATGCTAGCATTATTTTTCAGGTATTAGATGTTATGGTGGTATGGTGGTCAGTGTAGGAAAACTAAATTCATTTAATGAGGTCATCAATAAGTTTTCAGGTGGTTTGTTCATGTTGATGTGATGTCGACGAGTGTCTACGAAACAGGAGTTGGGAAAACAAGGATCCCCAAAGTTAGATCTATCCATCACAGTAAACTTGCAGGAGTTTCAGGTATTCCTTTCAACGAGTTTCCTTTCAGGCATTCCAACAAATCCTGAATCAAACTACCTTTTCTTGTGGTTTCCACATTGTTGCATCTTCAAAGCAGTATATGGCTCTGCAGAACCACAAATCACTGTTGTGAGATAAGCATTACATATTAGGCGCATAGATAAATATTATAAATCATCTGATCATTTGGAATCATACCTTATCACTTTTGTCTATTTGATACTTTCTGGCCAAAGGGCTTCAAGGAATGCTTAGGTTTTCATTCTCACTTTCATATTTTTCTTTTTAAAAGGGTTTCCAAATTATTTTGCAGATGGGAAGGTCATTATCTCTTGCAAAAAATACAAGGAGGAGTATGTTTGAGGGTTGTGTTTTGATTTGGTTTTGGTTTATTTTCGTTGGTGTTCATTTCAATGGTGTCGGTCCTTTTCCTTGAATGGTGCACAATAGCATCCTTTTCCTACAATGGAGAACGAATCTAATCCTATAGGTTGTTTCCAAATCCGACGAGATATCACAATTCACAAGGGTTGTGTCTGGTAAGTATACGTCTGCCTCTGAGAGCCTGGGATTTTTTAGGAAAGGATGATACAATATTGCTACTACTTTCAGGTCAATTGTGTTAAAGAGATATCGAGTGGGTGCGAAGTAAGGAGAACTAAATGAGTGGTTAAGTTCCTGCAATTCCTTTCCCTTTTATGGGGTTTTAACCTGTGGTTCCAGTGGGCTTTAGTGACGACTTACTCCAATTCACTTATTGTCAAGAAAACAAAATACATGAAACCAAAAGCTATGGTTCTCACCATTAAAGGCTTATAGTGTCTTATCCCATCCTTAATGTCTATCTTTTGATGTTTGAATGCAATTTTTTTACTTCTTTACACAGTATAAACTTGTAACTTAAAATGTTAACAGGGAAGAATATCTTCAGGCTACCAATAATTTCTATCATAGTGGAATGAAGTAGATTTTCCTTCATTTAAATTTGCTTTGTGTGAGACTACTTGTGCATACAATGGTTCTGGTCCTTCAGTTAGTAAAACTTGCATGAAAGTTTATGTACATGGCCTAAATGTTACTGTGTGAAAAACATTTCCTATTGACATTGAGGGGAGGGATGACAACTACAAATCAAGTCTGAACATATGAAGTTGCAATTTTGGATGATAGATGATAGATGTTGTGTTTTAGGTTTCTAATTGTCAAGTTTTAGGTTTAGCTAAATAAATGGAAAAGCAGAAATCTCCTTTTGCTAATTTCAAGAAAACTGATCTAAAATGTGCATTTTGTTATAAACATTTTTTAATATTGTTATATGTGAAATTTATTTTGTTGAGATAGTGAATTTAAATCCTAAAAGAATTACATTGCTTGGCTAATGGGTTATTCTATTATTTAAGTCAATGTATCTGAATTTCTAGCCTTTTGACAACATCTTAGAGGCTTCTGAGCCCTCCAAAAATTGTTCCAAAATATCCTCCATCCCTATGTGGGTCTAATTGATGTCCGAGAATATTTCAAAGGGGATTTTCCTAAAAATAGGTGTTGCATAGTAGCATGAAAAGGTAGATAATTTCATTTCACTTGAGAAAAAAATAATTGTTCTCACGTATCCTATTACGCAATAACACAAGGAAGTCAATTACTGGGTGGTGTCAATGTAGATTATGGCCCAATGGACGTTGGCCTTAGGTGGTTAGCATATTCTCCAAGTCAAACTCTAGTTTCATATATGGATCATATGAGTTCTATATGTATGATCCCAATTCATGGGATCATGAAGGAAAATTCAATGAAACATTCTTCCAAAGAATCCGGCAAGGAACTTGTAGCTGAAATTATTACAATGGGAGGCATGGGATATAAGAAATTATCTAATTATTACTCCAACCATCTTCCTGATAGCAATTATGTCATTGGAATAATAGATAAGGCCCAAAAATGCAGCAAAAAAGTTCCTTTGGACAGGAATGTGAGCGAAATTATGCAGGAATGGTATGTAGTTTCTAATGTCGCCTTTGCATGAAATGCAACAGATAATCATGAGGCATCTAATTCCAACCATTTCATTTG
Source organism: Pinus taeda (assembly GCA_000404065.3). Classification (NCBI taxonomy): domain Eukaryota; kingdom Viridiplantae; phylum Streptophyta; class Pinopsida; order Pinales; family Pinaceae; genus Pinus; species Pinus taeda. The sequence continues at coordinate 13,494 of APFE030157019.1, forward strand.
AATGAGGAACATATCCTATTTGTTATAAATGCATTATCATATTCTCCTTTTGTAGTTATTCACATGACATGCTCAATTTTTTTAATAATTTATGTGCTTGTCATTTTAGGCAACTCTTTTATGGAACATCAAAGTATTCTTTAACCTTCTATATTTTTGAGTTGATGGATGGATTTGTATCGCATGTAGTTGTGAAGGATCTTGTAACAAGAGATGTTATCACTCAATTTAGAGCCCATGAGAGTCCCATCTCTGTATTGGTATTTGACCCCAGTGGTACTCTTTTGGTCACTTCATCAGTTCATGGTAATAACCTCAATGTATTTCAGATTATGCCTTCTAAAGAAAAATATCGTTCAGGTTGTATTGGCTATGATTGGAAGGCATAATACGTACATATCTACATTAGAGAATGGAATAATTTTGTTGAGAATTTACAAGGACTTTGCTCAACAATACATAAGAGAGCATTTATGGAAACTTAGACTCGACCAAATCTACAAGAGGCATAACCACCTAGATTGAAGTACCTATTTTTTATTGGTGTACCCAATGATGTAAGGGGCCAAAGAATAAATTCAATAGCAAGTATAACTAGAGAAGAAGGACACAAAAATCATACCTGAGACTAACATATGATTAGAGCATAGTCTATTTGAGCCAACTCACCCTATATTTGGAATGATGATAGTGGTACTCACCATTACTCACCATTACCTCAAAAGAAACAAAATGACATGTACTTACTGCAGTAGAATGTGCACTCTGTAATTTTATATCATTTTCAAGGAATTTAGTGCACTTTGTTGGGGTCATCTCTGTAGTGGATATAAATAATCTTTCCAAAAAAGATCCAATACTGAGATGGGGTTGTGGTAAAATGTTTCCCTTTGCGTGGAGGACGAAAATTATTTCAAGGTTCAACTAGTCTATGGTTTGAAATCAACATAATATCTTGTCCTAAATCTTTGAAAACATTGTAATTCAACCAATAAATCTTTGAAAACTTTTCAATCCAACCAATGAATTCCTATATCTTAGTCCTTGAGCTTTGGAGTTTATCCAAAACTCATTTCATTGAATGAAAATGTCAGGTTAGAGTTAGGATTTCCGTAAAGCTTTGAGCAGCCAAAACATGTAGTTTAATCTCTTGGTTGTTGTAGAGAACCAACATGCAATTATCACAAAGTGGTCAATTCCTAGGCAAATAAGTATCTCTTAGACTACACTCAAGCACAAAAAACAAATGCATATATTCTTAGCTCCACTCAACACACAATATGGGTTAACATCCACTATGTATATTGTTGGAGCGGATTCTACCACTTTGATATCTAAACCGTAGGAAAATTAAGACCCAGTATTGTTCTCTGAACAATTTGTATAGCCCAACGCTTTCTACAACTTTGTCGGATTTATAAATCCATTTGAAATTAATGGAGAACTATTATCAGTCAGAGCTTAAGACATTCAATTAAAGAAATACGATAGTATAAGGAAAACATCCTTCTTCAAATTTTCCATGAAATTATGAATAAAGGCTTTGTCATTTTAAGTCTAAGAAGAGGTCTTATGGACAAATGATAAAAATGAAGGTTATCAAGCCTTGCCCATAGTACCTGCTTCATTAATTAATTCTAGTTTGTAGACTCAACTCCTAGACAATATGAATTCTACTACTACATGATGGGCAGATGTGTTCTCCTTTGTTTGCTAATATTTTGGGCTTATGGCTTGGGTTTTGTTCTCCTATGTGTTTTGAACATGATTTTTTTGTGAAACGATCTTATCTTGGCTTCATGATAAGAGGATGTGTTTCCATTTATTTTCTTTTTATTTTATCTTTCGTCTTGAGTTTTTTGTCTTATATGATTTTGTATCACAAATTTGGGTTCAATTATGCAATGATTTTGGTTTTTCTTGTCTACATTATGATATAGTGGGACCTTTTGACTTCATATATTTTTGAATAATTACTTCATTTTCTTGTCAAGTACCTTTTTATTTCCTAGATATTGTTGGCAATTTGGTGACCCTTGTCAGTTGGTTCGGTTCCATATTTTGAAAATTTAAACCATGATACCAGATTTCTATCACTTTTCACCTATTCTATATTGTTGATCAAAATAACTCAATATGAATGATAATGAAATTCACACAATTGCATTGTTGGTTAGTATATTTAAAGGTGTTAATAACCTTGCAAATGGAATGGATACTTTGATCAAATGTTCTAATGTTGTATTATAGTGACTATTAAGTACCAATGTTCTCACTACATTATTTTCCAATTCTATTTTTTTTATCAGTAGTTATTTATGGATGCAATGTTTAATTTAACCTCTCGAAGTTGAAGAACTTACAAATTTTAACTTTCCCATGTCTATAACTTGCGACAGGGACTAATGAGGCTCATTATGTGGGTTTTAACCCTGTACAGAAATTACCTACATACGAATTCTAAAACACAAAAAATAAACAATGCGAGACCATAACACATAAAGCACATATACATAGAGATTTTCCCCTGGATCCCAAAACCGGGACTACCAGCCTGATTTTTCATTATTTTCCTTTC